>JAPWLS010002293.1:0-94405 GCA_028551675.1 Tineola bisselliella
TAATTTATAATTCACTGACATTATTATTATTATTATTGTTCTGATATTTCTATTCTGTGTGATAAATTGTGCATTTCTTCTTCTTCTTTTATTAATGGCTTCAGATATCTATTAAAGACAATTCTACCAATGTCGAGTATTACGACAACAGTCAAATAAGAAATTATAAAATTTTAATTCACACGTAAACCTTCATGTCAAAAAAAAATCATGGTACTTATTTTGTTAAGTATAATATTAAATCGTGCATTTGATTGGCCATTGGCAGTTCTACAGTCACCTAGCTGTCATTACGTTCTGTTACACGCATTTATTAGAAATCGTTTCAATCGTTACTCATTAATAAATAAATAACAGAAAGAAATAATGCAAATTAATGTTTAAATTGGATAAATAATAATTATTTTAATTTGATTACTGTCTAAAACGAAATAAGATGCAATTTCAACGCAAATTTCACTCAAGCAATGATTACTCGATCACAGTTCAAAGTACGTTCGAGCGTCATCTTCGAATATACTATATAAGGCCCAAGGTTAAATGCTTTATCTTAATATAATTGTCATGACTGTAATTACATTTAAAATAAAAGTTATTTTAAATAAACAACTCCGAAATGTCACTGGGGTTAAAACGATGACTTCATACCTATTATGGTTTTACGAGAATTGCGAATAATATACTTCGGCTTTATTTATTTATTTTCTACGACATTGATATATCACAGTAGAAATCGCAAATCAATCGTCCAGTGGTTCTCAACCACTGTGCCTAAAAGTGTGTCGCCAAATTTTAGATACATAATAATTAATAATGTTAATCATTAAATAATATGATTTAAAAATTTTAAACTTATATTTTACTTTGTGTGCCGCCAAATATTGAAATCGTTCGAAAAAAAAGTTGAGAAACACTGAATTAGTCCATGCATTGACATAGTTATAAAAGCAATCATTGAAAATAATAAATATCACTAGCGATTATTTAAAAAAAACAATAACTAATCTTGTAAGAAATAGTTTAAATGAAAATCGTTAGTTTATTAGCGTATACAATGTCAAATTTTTGTTAGGATTATATATTCAATCATAAAATACTACAGAACGTTCTTTCTTATAAGGACATCTACAACTTGTATCAATGGATGACGTAATGACGTAGGTGTTGCCAGCTCACAAACAAATATAGTCTTTGACAATATTGTTATATAGCCTCAAATCATATAAAGCATTCAACCCACGTTTAAATGTTTAAAACCTTGCGATATTCTTACGTACCTATATTAGTTTTACAAATAATAAAATGTGATGTACGTTCGTTACTTTTAACCCTTAGTAGCCTGATTTACGAAAGTTCACTTTGCCGCGCAAGTAATATGTCATAGATAAAATAAAACAATAATGACATTTGTTTTATTTTTTAATTTCGTTGGAAAGAATATTATACAACAGTAAAATACGAACAGCCAACCTATAAAAAAAACTAATAGTAATGTGAACATTCGGTTTAAAAGATTGGTATCAAAATTGATACTCTAGGCTATTAAGGGTTAACAGGTCGATATTAAGTCAAATTCAAAAATCTTTAATTCATATCGACTTTGGTTTATTTCGGAAAGGCATATGACGAGAGTTACATAAGCAGAAGAGATAAAATGTTAATTGAAATAGTGTAACATAAGAGAAAACTATTAGGATTCCTTCCCAGGAGGTCGGATGAAGGAATTATAATAGCATTTAAGTTAGTATATAAGACCAGTAGGGAAAATATTGATTGTTCACTTAGTTGGTAATACTCTTAGAGTTAAGTCAGTAGGGGAACCCGGGGTGGAACGGGGTACCTAAACTTTGATTGCAATTTTAAAGATTTTGGATGCACCTACATCATTATTTAGAAATTCATGGCTTTATTTATAATTTTTTTCATTTAGAACTTGAAGTGAAATCAATATAAATTGTTAATTAGAATGAAAAATACTAACTATGATCTGCATTGATCACAGATGAGTACAGTCTTATCATCGTCACTGTTTAGACTAACACACAACAAATGTGTATAAGCTCAAAGGCCTCATAAAAGTAACATCTAAGGGCTGCAACCTGTGGGAGCAGTGGAGAGAGAAACGCTGCTTGTAAATAAATTTCTTTTTAAAAACATCTCCGCACGTGTCTTCAATTTATAATAACTCGAGACGAAATCACAAGAAACTCGTCAATCATAGCCTGTACGATATAATGTTAGTATTAGTAGGTACGTTATTGCTTAACGATAATCATATTTAAACATTTAATACTTTAAAGTAAATAAAGTTAGTACCTAGACACAATCTCAGTCACACTATTTTATCATCAAAATAGTCATTTAGAAAAGGTATACTATATTTTTACGATCAAAAATATTTACGTTGCAAAATTTGTCTAGACTTGGTTTTTATTCGTAAAAACTAAATTTCGCGTAAAAGGATAAAAGTAAGTAAAAAAACCTTCCTTTTTTTCCGGCACCTACTTAAATGTCAATGTTTTTCAATGCTTATCTCGTCGTAGTTTCGCCAAATATAGCAACTTGATTTAGGTCAAGTTTATCAACAGTTTTATTACTTCGAGGCGTTAAAGTCACAATAACTTTTAAATTCATTGTAATTCTCTTATTCCTTATATCTCATGCGGGAATGAGATCATAAAACAAAAACGTGACTATGAATAAATATCTAATAACAAAACACGTATTAAAAAGAAGAAGAAAACAAACGACACATTTATTTGAGAGAAAGAAAGAGAGAACACAACTTGTTTAAAAAAATAATAAATAATAAAGGCCTGTTATATTAACACATATTACATTTTGGGGACCACAATATTCACTGAGTCATAGTTTGGGAATCTCTGCCTTAGTCGATATACATATATGTACATGTCTGGGGAAATTTTCTTCTTCTTCTTCTTCTTTTATTAATGGCCTCAGATATCTATTAAAGCAGTGGTTCTCAAACTTTATTGGCGAAGGAAAAAGCCTTAATATAATTATAAAAAACTGATTTATATGTATTTATGAATAATCATATTGCAATATAATATTATGTAATATTTAGTTGGAATATTTAGATGTAACCTTATAATCTCCCTTTAGTAGGTATTTTTTGCAGTATTTTAGCCCTAGGGTTCCGCGGAACACACTTTGAGAATGGCTGTATTAAAGACAATCCTGCCAATGTCGAGTATCCGGGCCGCAGCCCAATAATAAACTATACAATTTTAATTCACACGTAAACGTTCATGTCAAAAGAAACCTTCACTCTGGGAAATTTTTATCTAAATTAAAGTTACTCATTTGACGTTACCTTTTTTTAAAAGTCGTGGGTGCAGAATGCTATCCGCCCACTAAAGGCTTGTTCCATTTTCAAATGCAAGCCTCCATTCTACACGTGACCTTAGATTTCGGTGTTACCAGACGTAAGTTATTTTTTCGAATACATTTCTTTATTTATCCGTAAAAGTGGGTGGTCGTAGGTTGTTGACATTGGTTTTTTTGACGATACAATATTACAGGCCAGGTAAGTTTTTGACATGACGGTTTGCATGTATATTATAATTTAAAAATGTCTTATTAGGATTTTTTCCGAATACTCGATATTGGCAGCTTTGTTTTCAATATATATCTAAGGCTGTTAATAAAAGAGAAAGAAGGAAGGAAGGAAATTTGTCAGAATCAGTATTATTAAAATATGGTTTAAAATATACGTGAATCAATATAAAAATGTCATAAGTACACTCAATAAGAAAAAATCTTGAATTTCCGTTTAAGCAATAACCACGACGTAAAATTAGCATCGACGAAATAGATCAAACGCCCGCGTGCTAACTACAGACACGTACACCTACTCAAACAGAACATTAAGAAATTAGAACTATCCTCATCTCTTTCTAACATGTGAATTTTGATATCTATATATCTCTTTCTGCACACCCACTAAAATAAGTTTCAAGGAAAAGTTATGATAATATTTATGAATGAAACTTCTTACTTTGAATTTTATAAATCTATTTATATATTAATTGTTTACGTAGAACTTGTATATTTTAAACAATTTATTTAAAAAAAACTCGAAAATAGCGTGTAATTGTATGTAAATGACTCATTAGTTGCTTCCCAAGAAACTCTCACGCCATCTATTTTGGCGCCAAAACCCACAACTCGAAGTCACTAACTGTCATGACTCGTGACGAATTAACAAATGAAACTTGAATGACGTTATTCTTAGAATCGGTTCGTTTTGCAATTTTATGTTCTCAAATGAAAATTATTTAATTAGCGAATAATATTAAACGTATTTATTGTACAAAAGATATGTATATAGATATCAACAAAGTTAGAGGGTGTCCAAAGGTTCTCAAATTATAACAGTTGAAGATATTTTTAGAACAATATTCTCTTTAAATATATATAAGGCACTAGGCGCAGTTTTTTAGTAGACACTGTTTTCTTTGTTGTAAATAAAACCAAATGTTTCAATAATATTTTTATTAATATTTCAACTATACTAATATTACACGATTGTGTATAACATTAAAAATTACTTACCTGAAATTAAAGAAACGATACAATTATTTCTCTTTTAATAATATATATTTTTATTTAATTGCACTTTACATTAAACTTCTCCAAACATAATCCTTTTACGTTCATTTTCATTTATAAATTCTTGATAGTTCAAGTTACGAAAGGATTGGGACTCTTTATTTAAATATCCTGGACACCCTCTGTTGCTGCACCCCTAATAGAGGGTAGATACCAGCTAACCTTTGTCTGTATGAGCTGAGATATTTGTTTTTTTTTAAATCTGATGACGAAACGAAAAAATTAAAGTCATAATTGTTGAAAAAGGTTGCATAGCCACTTTTTAAGATAATTTTAATAGATTTTTGAATATCGAACATGTCATACACAATTGTCAATTGTCAATAAAAATATGGTGAAAAGAAATTCTTCGTATTATTTTTAATAATAATTAATTTTTAAAAATCGTTTTTGCACAAAATAGTACTGCCATAGGAAGTCGATTAATCTTAAATAATTATCTTTAACATAAATTATTATACATTTTTAACAAAGATTTCTTTTTCATTGGAAACCCTACTCTACCTTTAAAATTTGATCCTGGCAGTATTTACTTCTAAATCTTTTAAAGCTTAATCCAAAAACAACGACCTAACTAGTCAGACTTGTTTAGACCTGGATTTCGAAGTTTATAAATATTTTAGACGAAACCAGACAACCTTGAGTTTTTATTGTGTTTGTTAAATTTAACGTTTTAACCAGAGGCGCTATCCTTACATTACATTCATTCTATTCTACTATGCCTATACAATAGTATATTATATTACCTATATCTACGCCGCTGTAATATAAGTTCTGTAATTTTCGTGGGAGTGCACTGCACCAGCGCTCTTTAGGACGAGCCGCCTCTGGTTTTAACCAATATTTTTCAAATAATAATACTCGAACAATAACAGTCGGACCTGGATAAGCGAGAATTCAAGGGACCTGGATTTTATTTTCAGTCATAGAGGTTTCTCACTTACGAAGATTTGGGAGTAGTTACTCTCGCTTATAGAGGTTAATAATAGATATCTGAAGCCATTAATAAAAGAACAAGAAGAAGAAGAGATTAATAAAAGTCGAGGAACATGACGCTTCAGGCGACTTGCGAGTTTTGAGATTTCCATTGAAATGTTATTGTAAATATTCTCACTTACAGAGGTCTAGAGTAAGAAGCTCTCACTCATAGAGGTCTAGATATGAAATGGGAGCTTGAAAGGACTCTCTCTGACAGAGGTTACCCACTCTTACTCATTTTTTTTTTAATATTTAGGGTTAAAGACCGTTATTCTGGGTTATAGAGTCACTTTCTTACTTATCCAGGCACGACTGTATTACGATTTGTTAAAAATATCTAAGCTACATAATGTAATATTTATTTCCAATCTTAAGAAATGACGTTCAAGCGATGATCTCTACTTGAAACGGATTTTAGTAGAGCGTTTGTTCTAGAATTGCGTTTGAGAATATATTTACTTTAGTTTTGGAATAAGCGACGTACTTATAGTGGGGGATAACGCCTGGAGGCCTAGAGGGGGGCGGTAAGGGTTTAATTAAACTCCAGGCGAGACTAAATGTTATTGAGGTTTTTAAGGTAAAAAGGGGAGCGCTACAATATAACTGATTTTCAAAGTGGGCATTGGACAAATTAAGTTTGGGAACCTCTGCTCTACACTCAAGTAATGATCAGAGTAAACTACGCTCGAGCGTCGTTGTTTGTGTTGCCTGCTACATACATACATAGATAGTATTTATCCATCCTAAAACAATAAAACAGGAAAGAATAAACAAAAAGCCGTCTTTGGTTTGGATTCGTCATTGCATTTCTTATAAGTGCTTATTGGTGATTCATATTTTCTAATTAGCAAAGTTATTCTAACCGCAACGCTCGCGGTTCATCTTTTTAAATGATACACTAAACAGAGAAACTGTAAAAATTACGTTTAAGTGTTTGTTCATTACAGGCTTGTATTGTAATTTCTTCCAGATATCCAATTGTCATGGAAGCAGTAATAGTATCGGGCAATGCAATTTAGAAAGACTCTATTTTATAATTAAAATATAAATATAAGTAAACTAAATACATAATAAACATACATATTTATAAATTTTAAGTTTATATATATATATATAAACTTAAAATTTCATTTAGTTTGTATAATAGTAGTCCATTTTATAATTTGTAATTTTGTAGGTAGGCTAGATTTTTAATTAGTGACTTATGTATATACTGTGTTTCTTTTTTTTAAATAAGAAAAAATAAATTCAAATGTAAGCCGCATTAAGCATTTTAAATCACAACACAAATGAAGTAAACCAATGTAGTCTCCTTGGCATAATATTTTCTTAAACAGAACTCGTACTACTGAGTCATTCCCACTCTCTAAATAGAGTATCGTCATAACCTTTTCATGACTGGGCTCATGACAAACTCATGACTCCATATTATTTTTAATTGCAATTTAACAGTTTCATTTATTATCATTTTATACCAGAGTTCCCCAAACTTTTTTGTGTCGTAGACCCCTTGCCATGTTTTTCCGTGTTGGGTAGACCCCCTACTTACCTGATATTGATTTCCTGTAAATTTCTAACTGTAGTGAAGTTTAGTGTTAAAAACTTAAAGTAAAAACACATGTTAATTTATACATTTATTAATTGAATTTAAATTAAAACTACTCAAAATAAAATTTTGTATCTGTTATGTAAAATATACGTAACATTAAATAAACATAAAATAAACTATAAATAAAATAACATAAGCAATAAGTCAATATTTTTAGTGAGAAGGATGAATCTTTTTACTTCATAGGTACTTTTATAAATAATGTATATGTTTTGATATTATAAGATAGTATGATGTAAGTAAAAAGGTACTATCAGTGTATGTGTTGAGATTCACTATCGTGGACCCCCATTTTCATTTCATGGACCCCCAAATTTTTTTTCGTTGACCCTTGCAGGTTGTCATAGACCCCTAGGGGTCGATATAGACCACTTTGGGAATCACTGTTTTATACAATAATAACATCAATGTTTCATTATTTAAAATTAGATGTACAGTGCAACCTTGATATAACGATACTGCAGGGAATCAGAAAAACAATTCGTTATACCAACCAAGTAATTTGTTACAATATGGTTCGTTATACAAAGGTTAGGTTGGTCTCAGCCTGATGTAGGTACTAATCTGCTTTCCCTGTTATAGCGAACGATTTCGTTAAATAGTAGTAAATAATACTTTCTTTTTATATTATGCAAATATTGAAATTTCGTGGAAAACGACCCTCAATATAACGATTTTCTCAATTTAACAAATTTTTCGAAATCCCCTAGAAAGAGCTAATATAAAATATACCTTTACATTACGAATACATTTTACAAAAACCTTTTTATAACGACTTTCCAATCTTTGCAAAACATAAAAAGAAAACATTATTTACCTCTATATTAAGAAAATCGTTTGCTATAACAGGGAAAGCAGATTAGTACCCACGTAAAGCTGAGATTAATATTTTTTTAACCTTGTTAAAACGAATCGTAGAGCAACTCAACCTCTGTATAACGAGCCTCATTGTAACAAATTACTTGATATAACGAATTATTTTCTGATTCCCTTCAATATCGTCATATCAAGGTTGGACTGTATAATGTTAGTAGGTATAATTTTAGCTTTAAATTAGGCATCTGTAATGCAATATGTTGCTACTTTTACATAATATGTATGTATATCATAAAGAGTGTTACCCCCATAAAGACACACGGTTCCCTTGTTTTAAGTAAGGCAATGACCGCGCTAAATACAAATTAGTCTAATTATCACAAAATTTCAACTAGCAACACTTTTACATAGTAAATTATTGATGCATGCTAAAGTTTAAGATCTATATATATAAAAATCAATGGCACTTTTCGTTGTAATTTTATAACTCAAGAACGGGCTCACCTATCCAAACCAAATGTGAAGGCTTTGTTCGGACTATTTAGTAGATGGTTTATGTGAAGTTTGCACAAAATCGGTAGAGTCGAGCGGTTCTTCATTTATCACATTTTTTGTAACAAATTAATTCAATAAATGGCGGATTGTGCTGTCAAATTGAAACTATTTTCAGTGTTGACAGTAATTGAAATTTTTTATGTCATTCATGCTGTTTGATGCATGAATTTGATGTTCCAATTAATTTTTTTTTAAATTTCACCTTATACGTAGCGAAGCACGTACCGGACCGCTAGTTAGTTATATTCGTAAAGATTAACAAAAAAATTACTCAAGGGATTATTTTAAAAAAATATTGAAGTATATTAAAAAGCTGTCATAATGACAGTCGAAGTGATTTTTTTAAACGATTTTGGTTCAACACGCTTTCCAATATTTGTTTTAATAAAGCAAACATCATTATTTGAGAATACTTCAAAACGTTGTTCGTCATTCCTTGACCTTTTCCCGAATAATAAAAATAACGCCGCGTCCCATCAACATGGTAGGATCTACAAAATCGCAATATTACAAAGCAATTTAAAAAAGTTGTTATTGTGCGTAATTTGTGTAGATTCTTCATTGTTTTATTGAGTATCTCCAGTAACAATGAGATGGAGAATTATATTTTGTAGCTATTTCAATAAAAAAAAACACATGAAAATTGCCAGTATGATAGATCAGACTATATTGTGATTGTAGATTTTTTATTATGGTTTTTTTGACATGAATTTTTTTATTAAATTTCTTATTGGACATTGTCGAAATTATCCTTATTAGATATCTGAAGCCATTAATAAAATAATCAACGTTAATGGCAATAGACCCGCGGAACCCCAGGACTAAAAAACTGCAAAAAATGCCTACCAAAGGGAGATTATAAGGTTACATCTAAAATGTATAAATATTACGTAATATTACATTGAAATAGTTATTAAAAAATATTTTTGTGGAGCTTTTTCCTTCGCCAAAAAAGTTTGAGAACCGCTGCTATAGACGTTTGTTGGGATTCCACATTATATGCAAACGCATGCTCCGCTCTTCCCTACAATAAACATCGATGCCATGGATGATTGCCAACTTCTCAATGTATAATATTAGCACCCAAAAACGTAAAGCTGATGTCACCGGCTTCTGTTTACACAAAATATTATTTCTTGATTCAAAATGAGCATTATTTGAAAAGGGTCCATAAGCAGAAACAACTGCTTTCATTTTCTCTTTACTTGAAAATTATGGTAATATAATTGAAAAATTGGAATTTTGAACAATGAGCATGATTTTGAATTGTTTTTTCTTTCCATTTCGTTAATAGCTATGATTTATTTTGTACATTAATAAATAAATATTAAAAGCCACGTAAGATAATATTTAGGTACGGTTTATTTCTTTTAATGACTACAAGATAGGAAACAATTTCAGTCTCAATTAGACGAATCTTAATAGAACTTAATTAGAATACATCGCTCGAATAAGACTTATTTATTGCTGATCTTGTGAAGGAAAATAAACAGCAAGGCTTATGTGATAAGCCAAATGTCAAAAAAAAATCTAAAGATGAAAGAAATGTACAAAAAAAACAGCTTGAATGAATGAGCGAATTCTTTGTTTAAAATTTAGGGATGTACCGCTTTTGTTCCATAATCTTTTCCTTGAAGTAAAATCCAAAATAAACGTTCCATTTCTCGAACGTAATGTTCGAATTAGGTCAAGCGTTTTGTTATTACGCAAATTGTTTAACAAAATACTCGTATGCAAATATTGTTATGTAATTTATCTCGTCTCTATGTAGTCTGTAATCTAGTTTCAAATACAACCACCGGCCGCGAAACCATATCCGAGCGATAACGGCAATTCTACACAACTATAAATGGCCACAAGACGAAGGTGACATAACTCAAACAAAAAACTAGTTTTCATTACGTCCCTCATAAAAAAAATACATAAAAATATCGAACGAAATTTTTGCACAACCATAAAATACTTACTGATTTAAAAAAAAAAAGTTAAGAAATTCCCGCGAAATTTGCAGCCAATTTGTCACTTAGGGTTGCGTTCAGAAATTAACACTTCACTTTTTTAGCACTTTTAAAATAATTTATTTTCTCATGTTTTTATTGTGTATTGTAATTTAGCGCGAGTCCTCGATTCGATGTAGCGTGCGTCCAAACTGCGTTTGCGCACGGACTGGCTGCTGCGACGAGCTACAACTCACAAGTCGGAGCTACCAAGAAATGGAAAGATGAAAACATCTGCGATATACAAACATTGGTTTATGTTCATATTTGTTTTAATAAATTCTCCAAATAAAATAATTATACACGTCTTATAACTTTTACACCAGGTGTTAGCGCAAATATAGGAGTAGACAGAACTAACAAAAGCATCAGTTAAATATGATTGTCATATAGTTCAATGTTATGTAGATTATGTTTACTACATTAATTTAGTACATGACATAGATTTTACAGAAATAGATGAAACTTCTTGTTTTGTTATGTATACATCCACGTTTATTATTTAGTAACAAAATAATCTTTAAAATGAAAACGTTAAATTACTTTTTAAGTAGATTTATTAAACCAGTAAATATACCTTTTATAAAATAAGCCATTTATAGTTTATACCAGTGTTTCCCAACGTGGGACTCACGCCATCCAGGGGGCAATTTGATTGTTAAGGAGGACAATTCGAAAATTCGACACGAGTTTAACCCTTTCTCTTCGGGACATTTAAATGCAATGCTAGATTTTGGTGCCAAATTTAACGAAAAAAGTATATTCATAAGAATAAGGCATAAGAATTTTGAAAGGCTAAGGTGGGGCATGGCACAAAAAAGGTTGGGCAACACTGGTTTATACACATAAAAAGTAATATTAATAACGACTAGAGGGCGCCGGCAAGCGTAACAAGAAAACATTTCGAACTATTTTAATATTAGTTACATGAATAATAACTAGATGGCGCTACCAATGTACAAAATAAGTGGATAAGACGAATGAAAATGTTCCACTATTATCCAATAGATGCCGCTGTTAAATAACACATTAATACAACGATTGAATGAAACAATATTTTTACTACATTATTAATAACATATTAATAAAATAACACTAATATCAATATAATTATTTAATTATTATTTTGTATAGTAATAATTTGTATAATAACAAGCGTGTTTGAATTTGTAATTCCCGCGTTTAGAACGACCACGCCCGTTTCTTTCATTACCTTATATGGAATGAAATTCGTTAGACATGGCCTAATAAAGAATTATATCAAATATACGCCCTAATTATGTAAAAATCACGTTTAGAAATGACGTTTATATAACATAGACGTGATATTTTACTATATTCAAGTTAATTTTTATAAAAATCCATACATATTTCAATAAATTGAAACATCTGCAATTTTCTGTCTCGCTCGCTCATGTAACTGATGCATCCTCAAGTAGCGTTGGTCGATATAGTGATGTACAAACGGTGTTATCGATATAGTTATTTAAATTACATTATTCTTTTACGTTTGTAAAATAATTAAAATCTATGCAACTGTTCTTAATATGAATTAATTTAAAAGTAAAAACTTGAAATATAATGAAATAGTGTATATAAAATTAATCAATTATTTAGGATGTTAGTAGAGTAAATATGAGTTTTATACGATAGCAAGTATCGTACATTTTAACTATTAATATAACGGCACTCAGTTAACATTTCTTCACACAACAAATTTTTTAGAGACTTCATAATTATCAAAAAGATAAACAAAACGTGCGTGTAATTAGATTGTTTTATAATTAAAAGAAAATAGAAAAAAATAATTTGACATGTTTTAATAAAATACATATACGTATGCAAAATTAAATTTATTTACAAACGATGTGAGAAGTTATCATTAAGAAATTACAAATTAGTCAATAGGTAAAAAGATTATTTTGGGTTTCGCTATGATTTATTCGAACTAATTTACAGTTAACTCAATCATTATATATGTTATTTAACAAATGTATAAAGTATTTTAATATTTTTTATCGATAACGGGACAACAATATAATCGATTTAAAAATATGAGTCACTCTAGTCCCGCAATGGCGATAAAACAGCATTGTCCTTATTGGCTCGCCCTTTCATGCGACGAAAATTTGACCAATCACATTGCAGCATTTTGGCGTCGGCGCGCTGTTTTTACGGCAGTATATAAGGACCCGTCAACGGAAATCCCGCGTTATTCCGTTCGGCAAGCCTCATAACCGGTCACGCTGAACACCGACTGAATAATTTAAACTAATTTATTTTTTGTACTAAGTTCCAAAAACTCATATCAAAATGGTAAGTTGATTTGTTATATTTTGTATTCGTTATCTTCACGTGTTAATTTGCATGGCTTTATCTCGCGGCCATTTCGTGAGGCACCGGCTGTTACTTATTTTTGGTGCACGGTGCGTGTTTTGTGGTATATTTAAGTTTAGAATCTTCTTTTCCGCATTCTTTCACCATGTTTAAATGATAAATTCGAATTTAGAATTAGTTGATTTATGTTTTAACTAAAATGGCGACCGCGTGCCGGGTGTAACGGGTGGGCCACGCCCGTAAAGTTAAATAAATTTATTAAATTTCATTGCATTCATAAGTTTATATTGATTTAATTTAATAAAGGCGTATATAAATTCTGTTATTTTGGCAGATAATTCGCCGATTTGTCACGCGATGACGTGTTCCGTTCCCATTGCGTGACATCATCCAAGGTTTCGTGATCTCGATTTTTCGATTTGCATCTTTATAATTATTTTTCGTGATGTTCACAGCTACTTTTAGTTACATGAGGTTATCAATGTATAAGATTGTGATATTTTGTAGAAAACAATTGAATGGCATGGGAAAGTAGGGTAGCGTGGTGAAAGTACGTCACCTTTAACTACTTTCCAACAATACCCATTTGATTTCTTTACAGACATGTACAGTTAAGTTTGGTAGCTATTTATAAATAGCGGTCTTCAGTTCAACAACCTCGTGAGTTCGTTGCTCTCGCGTCTATCCCGAAATAGGTTAATATCTCCTATCGTTTAGTAGTTATTTTTAATCATAGTTTCCTTTTTAAATAAGACCAGGGGTCAAAATCAAGGGTATATTTAAATTAGACGTTTGTTAACAGCGTGAATGTATCTCCGTACACGTTGGCCAAGCCGGTGTTCAAATCGGTAATGCTTGCTGGGAGCTCTACTGTCTTGAGCATGGAATCCAGCCTGATGGTCAGATGCCCACAGACAAGACTGTCGGCGGTGGTGACGACTCATTCAACACCTTCTTCAGTGAGACTGGAGCCGGCAAACATGTGCCCAGAGCTGTGTTTGTTGATCTTGAACCTACAGTAGTTGGTAAGTGATTTGCTGTATATAATTTATTTTTATTCAAAGCAAAAAATATATACAATAGTCTAATAAAAACAATTGTTGTCACCAGATGAGGTCCGCACTGGCACATACAGACAGTTGTTTCATCCAGAACAACTTATCACTGGTAAGGAAGATGCGGCCAACAACTACGCGCGTGGCCACTACACCATTGGCAAGGAAATTGTAGATCTAGTACTCGACCGCATTCGTAAATTAGCTGACCAATGCACCGGTCTCCAAGGATTCCTCATTTTCCACTCTTTCGGTGGAGGCACCGGCTCCGGCTTCACCTCTCTCCTTATGGAACGTCTCTCAGTAGATTACGGAAAGAAGTCCAAGTTAGAGTTCGCCATCTACCCCGCACCTCAGGTGTCCACCGCTGTGGTGGAGCCATACAACTCCATCTTGACCACGCACACCACCCTGGAACACTCTGACTGTGCCTTCATGGTTGACAACGAGGCCATCTATGACATCTGCCGCCGCAACCTGGACATCGAGCGCCCTACGTACACCAATCTCAACAGGCTCATTGGACAAATCGTCTCCTCCATCACGGCCTCCCTTCGTTTCGATGGCGCCCTCAACGTCGATCTCACTGAGTTCCAGACCAACTTGGTGCCATACCCGCGTATTCACTTCCCTCTTGTGACCTACGCACCGGTAATCTCCGCCGAGAAGGCCTACCACGAGCAGCTGTCTGTAGCAGAAATCACTAACGCTTGCTTCGAGCCTGCCAACCAGATGGTGAAATGCGATCCTCGTCATGGCAAGTACATGGCGTGCTGCATGTTGTACCGTGGTGACGTCGTGCCGAAGGATGTGAACGCGGCCATCGCCACCATTAAGACCAAACGTACCATCCAGTTCGTGGACTGGTGCCCCACCGGCTTCAAGGTCGGCATCAACTACCAACCACCCACAGTGGTGCCAGGCGGCGACTTGGCCAAAGTACAGCGCGCCGTGTGCATGTTGTCCAACACCACCGCCATCGCTGAGGCTTGGGCCCGTCTCGACCACAAGTTTGACTTGATGTACGCCAAGCGCGCCTTCGTGCATTGGTACGTCGGTGAGGGTATGGAGGAGGGTGAGTTCTCTGAGGCTCGTGAGGATCTCGCAGCTCTCGAGAAGGACTACGAGGAGGTCGGCATGGACTCCGCCGAGGGAGAGGGCGAAGGTGCCGAAGAGTACTAAGCCGGGCGCACATTATCTCACCGACAATTATTTATTACATTCCCGGTGAAATAAATTGAATGAGAAACTATTTTATTGTTTTAATTATATTTGCCTCCTTATGAATTCCAATATATCTATTTAGGTAATTAGGTGTATTTTATAAGAGGGTTAGTCACCGATGAATTCTATACTAGTGATATAGTTTAGCTTCGTGTTTGCAATAGATATCTGGAACGCGTCTAGGATTACTGGCGCCGGAACCTAAGCGAGATAGCCACAGCTGCAAGACCACTAACTAGTGATGTCATTTCGGTTACGCTCTGCCTTGAATATATAATAGTAAATACAATACAACCTAAATGATGTCATATATTGTGACTATGTTGGTGGCTATGTAATGCCTTATCTTTCACCTTGGCCAAGATAATTCAATCTACATGTAATTTCTACTCTTTATTGTAATGCTTCTTAATAATTGGTAAATCGTGAATGCCGAGTTAACTTCATTTAGCATCTAGATAACCCTCAACCTACGCAAACACGTTCACCCACATGCATCCTCTCGTCGCTTATGTCATATCACATATGGTGGATAGACGACCATATAAGGATGCGACCAATTGACTTGTTTATTATTTTTGAAGCTTTATTTGGTGACTAGTTGTTTCATAAATATGATTACATGTTATTGCGCATGCGCTGTGGTTAAAAGTAAATATTGGGATCGGCTGTTATAATGCTTTTGTCGTGATGATTATTACAGGTTTATGGGATTGAAATTCATTTCAAGTCTATGCGAATAGTTTTAAGATTTCCTTATAACTCTTTCTTAGGTCGGCAAGGAGCTTTAATACTCATTGCTCGAAATAAAATAAAATATCAATCCTTTGGAAACACCAACCATGGATAGCTTATAATCTTCAATAATGGGGCTATATAACTAAGGTTAGTGGGTTCAAAAACAGTAAAGTAGGGAGTAGCGAGTAATTTTTATTCCTTCATTAATATCACCACAGCTCTGAATTAAACACACTTCTATCTATATCATACTAATATTATAAAGAGGAAAGATTTGTATGTTTATAGCGAATTGACTCAAAAACTACTGGACCGATTTCAAAAATTCTTTCACCATTTGAATGCTACATTATCACTGATCAATATAGGCAATATAAATTACAAGAAAAAAATAAGGATCCTTACTAAAACTACAATAATGTAACCCAAGGTTGCCAACAATTGCCACAAAAGGCAGGCGTCGTTGAAATATGAAACATCATTAAACTTCATAGTACATTATATCTTCATTACTACGCGGACGAAGTCGGGGGCAACAGCTAGTATCTTATAAAAAAAAATGCAGTGGTATTCTTAGTTAAACCTTCACATTAACCTATTTTAGAAAATTTTTAATTGATTTTCAAGAATAGATTGGAAAAAAAGGAGGGGTTAAAATTCGTAACCATGATTCAAACAAAAAACACTAATAAACAATAATCAATATTTTAATTTAATAATAATAATAAATGGTCTTTTATTCATAACACTAAAACTAGATATTGCAATAAATTATTCTACATTAATTGTAATATATAAAAAATTCAAAATACCTGATTTTTATAAGGCCTTTTTCATAAATTTCATGTTTTACCTTGAATTTGCTAAAAGAAGTAACTCATAAAACAACGGAGTCACTGAATTAATTGTTTCAGGCGTTACTTTGCGGAAATCCACATTAAAGGAAATTATTTTGTTTATAATTCCCGTTACATTAGATCGATGAAGGAAAATAACCTCCACCAACATTCAATAACTTGTCTCGACGCGTTTCGCCATTTCACGTGGCATCATCAGGATACGTGTGGTTGCTCTGACTTCGCTTTTTTTTAAATTTCCTTTATCGACCGTAATGTAGCGGGAATTATAAGCAAAATAATTTTGAATAATTTCCTTGAATTATCTGTAACCTTGGAATGTTTCCTATTTTATTATTAATTTTTTTTTATTCAAAATCTAAAGCTATTTCGTATGGCTGATGTACATATGTGTCTTAACATGTAGAATATATTTTATTTATTACTTAATAAAAATCTAAGAATATGCCTTACCAGGTCATTTACTTGCTTATCAATTTGAGATGGACAATGCAGGTAGGACTTTTTACTATAATCCAAACGGATTCCACTTCGACCACATCGCACTGAACACTTACAGTATAATAAATCCTTAATATACTACATCCTATGGCTGAAAAAGTTCTAGACAATTCTCTGAAATATCACCGGGTCCTATTAATTTTTCAGGTGAGAGATCTAAAGTTTGTTAACGTCATTTCACACACTACCCGCACACACATTTATACATCCTATTTCCTATTACCTTCTTTAACACTAGAACTACGAGCCGGTCAATATGACATATTTTTACCAACCGGTCAAAATGACCGGACGACTTGTGCGTGCAAAGTATTAAATATAATACAATAAATTGATTGTAGAAGTGTAAATAATAGAATCGTTTACAAAAAATAACGAGTAGGGTTGTATATAAAAGTCTTGTGAAGAATTTTTGAAACCGGTCATATCGACCGGTTAGTAGTTCAAGTGTTAAGACAACTGAAACTAGTAAAGGCACGCGAATTAAAACAAAACACCAGAGCTTCTATTTATATTAAATTTAATGCCTATTCAGGTGTCCTGGGTGGTTTTCAGTATCACTCTGCCAGCGCGTGTTTGTGCAGATTCTTCGCTGTTATATTGAAACCATTGATACAATGACCTGAAGAATTATATTTTCAAGAAAATAACCAAAATATTAGTTAATAGGACCCAACGATATGTTCCATGTAGATTTTCAAAGTGAATGAATACTAACCGGATATTAATTGAATATTTAAAATAATCAATTAATAAATAATATTACAGTAATCGTTTACAAGTGAAATAAATAAACACACATACATATAGTATGCACCTTACGTTACACCTAATTCGTTTTTCTTACAAAACAGTCCATAAGTGACACTATAGATCAATAGTGTAGACCACTTTCTGCTATAGCGGCGGCGACAGTAAGTCCGAGTACTGCAGCAGAGCCTCCCTTAAGGCTGCGGAGGCTTCTATGGCGGGGGGACTTGACGATAGGCGCACTAAGTCTGGATATACACCTGGAAGTATTTTTAATATTAGCTGATTCACTGGAGTGTACAAACGACAATCTTCAAATGGATAGATATTGGACTTTGGAATGGAAGAAACTTTTATTTTAATTTATTTACTTTCGGCAAATTGGCTCCAATAGAGCGCTTTTACTCGTCAATACAAATACAAATATAAATGAAATAAATTTATTAATTATCAATTTGATTTAGCTGCTGTATACATTGTATACATTGTCCACTTACATACTAATGTCAATAATATATAATAAATCTACTATGATGTAGAAGAATAGCTGCTGTATAGGGGCATTGTCATCCTATTGTATACCTAAGGATAAACATAAAATGACATAGATTATGTCTAAGCTAATGTGTAATATGATTTTTGAATAAGTTTGCTTTTTATGATTTTCTTAAAACAATCATTAGAAAGAGATAACTATATACTCTTATCGTGTCGAAGTTGAGGCATGTGTGAAAGGGTTGTAGATATCTCATTTGCCGTTTACGACAACACGATCATTTCTCTTTCTATCGCTGTGACAATATAAGGGGATTTTTGTTTCTAGATCTGATTGTTATGTTTGCTTTGTCCTCGTCCTGATATCGTTTTTTCTCCCAATATTATGTCAGCAAATTAACTACAAAGATTAAGTAGTAAACCAATCACCTATTAATTTATGCCAAGCCGTAGTATCCACTTTGCCCGGTGGTGCCTTCTTCATGGACTCTGTGAGTGTAGCCAAAGCCTTCAACACGAACGATATTTCTGATAATTGGTGCCTGAAGTGAAATAGAGACATTCAAATGAATCACCCTGTACGTGGGGGGTTGTGGGGTTTTGGGTAATTCGAATTATACATACAGATATAGAGTGCTATAGGGTGTGGATGTAAGTTGTAACCTTTTTGTATGAAAAAATTAACCAGGATAAGCTAGTTAGTTTGCTAGTTACATATTATTTTAGATTGCTGCCCCACCCTGAGCCCATGGTTGGCTACACCTGTTATGATCGAGATGTGTCAGTACACAATTGATTATTGTATTCAATTGTGTATAGCACACATCCCTAGTGCCTCATAACCTGTTCCTGATTGGTCAATAGAATGTCTGTCACTTGTCGTCGGTCAGTCCGTGCAACGTGCATGAGTCAAGTAATGTATAAATATTAAAGCAGTCAAGAGGTTGTTTCACTAAAATACAGCACCCACGACCCTGTATATTTATATCAAAAAACAGACCTCCAAAGCGTAAAAAAGTACCAATGCACTTACTTGGACAGCGGTTCTGGCATAAGATTATCTTGACTATATTTAACAATGACATCTTGAAATCTTTGCAATAAAGCAACCACAGCTAAAGGATCAGACGCGTCTGAAAACACAAAACTGTAATTAACACCCATCATCATCATTTAAGTCGACAGCTGCAAAACTCTCGAAAATTATATTTTAGTGTCGAGTTTTCAGGCTTTTTTCAACTCACCATGTGTCCCAACTAATGAACTGATGTCTTCCAACATCGAAAACTGCAGCAAAGTCTCGAAGCATGTGCGTGCAAACTCTTCCCTCTCGCGTAATTCCGTTTCGTTATCTGTTAAAGTAAATAAAATAACTACAACCATGGGCGTAGCCAGCCATGGGCTCAGGGTGGGGCAGCAGTCTAAAATAATATGTAACTAGCAAACTAAACCCGTGGTCTTACCTCAGTTAATTTTTTTTTGTGTCGACTGACGACTGTCGAGTGTGAAGTTTCTTACAGATATTAAGTATTGTAATTAGTACTTAGATAATTAAGTTTTTTTAAATTTGACTAGGTACCTTACAGGCCAGAGCCAGGGTTGGAGCAAGCGCCCAATGACTACGACTATAATCTATTAAGATCAGACAGAGATCCCCAAACTTTTTTTGTCTTGTAGACCACTTTACCTTATATTTTGCAAATTCACCAACTAATCGTAACTTTGGGTATCAATGAATTACACACCTGTATTACTATTGTTAGCATGCAACGAGCCCCTATGTATCAGCTGCAGAATAGGTGCCGCCCTACTCGCGGGTGGTGGAGGAGTCGCACTTAATATTTCAGCCCTCACCAGCATTACTAACTCGCGAGCGCTGGAACTGCAACCCACCCTGTGGAATAAGGATCATCATTAAGCGATATCTGCTTCATTGTCTTTATAAATCAGCTGCCATGTCTGTTATGTGATAAAAAGCCAGATTCAATTGTTTAATGTATGTATTTTAGTAATGTCTTGTAGTATAATGAATAGTTACAACTGTTAGCTAAGATTATATTTTGTATAATATAGTTTAAAATGTAAAGAATTTTGTAAAAATTTAAATAAAATTTCAGACATAAACACTAACGGGGGTTGAAACATGAAACATTCCAGCACTGAAGGGAGTGCATCCCAGAACTCCTTGTACTCAACGGGACTTTCGCGAGCCAACGGGAATCCAGTTGCCAATATCTAGAACAAATTAATATACCATAATTTTAATACATTTGTGGCGGTCGATTCTACACGCCGAAAATACTTACTTAGGAAGATTTGCGGTTTTGACGTTTATTCTGTCAGTGTTATCTTTCTTGCATTGCGATAATGCATTGTGATAATTATATTTTTAATCCGCAAATTATTTTACATAAGTTTTTCTAAACATTCAACAATTTGGTTGCGTTTAAGGGGGGCCACTCAGGCGCACTTCGGACGAAAATACGGACGTTTCCTACTCAGGAACACTCACGTAATCATTCACGAAATTACGGATTTGACAGCGACGTCACGACGGATAGGCCACACAATGCTTATTTTACGGATACTTGACAAGAATTTTTACGGGCTTATGTGTCAAAATGCACATAAACTATAGAAGTGACGGCCGTATCACGAAACTTCGGATACGCCTGAGTAGCCCCTCTGGATCAGTTTGGAAGTAGGCGGGATAACGAGAGAAGTGGAGCCGATTGTTGCACGTGGACATCTGTCAGTGGTGACAGTTGTCTATGCACATAGATCACACTCCAGCTGAACATTAGCCAGAATGTGATCATATGCCAAGTTTGAATTTAGACAATCTTCGAACATTAAAAATTACAAATATAAATTAAAAAAACTATTTCGTGGAGAAATTTTGAAACAATCTGTATTTAAATATAAATAAAATGATATAAAAACAAATGGCGGTATCTCAAACCTACCCTCAATTATACAATAAAATCTTTTTTGTTACCAATATATGTATTATTTTGTTAATTATTGTGTATTAAACATGTTACATTAATTTGTGTTATATTATAGTTAAGTTATATTAAGTAACATAAAACGAAAGTGCAGCGCCAAGACAAACCAACACTGCTTTTTGGCGCCAAGGCGACAAAATGTAAAAAAAATATTTTAAAAATAAACGCTTTTTTAAAATTACTATAACAAAGCCCTCACCTGTAACAGAAGTGCTGCAATCTGTGGTGCCTCATCGACTCCTCGTCGTTTCCTGTCGGCGTTTTGGGTATCATTGCATTTTTTTATAGAGGCATGTAACGCCTGAAAAATAAATATTTTATTTGGTATTACAATATACTAAAACACATTTACCGCAATGTACTTGTAAATTACTGCGAGCCTTTGCCTTTCTCCCTTCAGCCACCACGAACATTGCCACGTCAATACAGTATACTTAAGTCAAATCGACTCGAGTAGTATTTTAAACTAAGCTTGAACACTACGTATGAAAGCCTCCAACAAAACTTACATTAATAAGCTGCGTAGTAACCAACGGATGGGGAGTTTCAGCGGCACGGTACAACGCAGCGGCCGCGGAGAGGCATCTCAGCGTTTCAGCACAACTCGCGAGGGACAAGAGCGCTGAAAACGTAGCTGGCAACAATTCTGGACGTAATAGAGCCTCCTGTTGGCGAATATTTTCATATAATACTGTATTTATTTAGACACACACAAACAAACAGTTAACAAACCAACACATGAAAGTAACAACTACACTAGACTAGAAAAATAAAGCTAAGTTTGGTAACCTAATAGTTGTGTTAGACATCTGAAGAAAGCGTTATACATTATAATTAAATGCGAATGCCAGTCTGGTGTTCAAACATAGAATATGAATGAATGAAAATCGTTTATTAGCATAGGCACTAAAGGCGCGCGCTTGCTCATTGTTAGTTAGAGTCTACCGTGACTTCGGAAAGGCGTATGGCGAGAAGAATATCACAAGAAACTCGTCAATCATAGCCTGTACCTAAAATAAAACATAAACATAAAATATTACAAGGAAGCCAAGTGCAAAATAGACTTGAGCTTCTTTGGCTTCAAGTGGAACAAATCAAGATTGTAGATTAGATATTTATTACTACTAAACCAACAGTGACGATGTGAGTCGTATAGAATCAAAAAAGAAAAAAAGAAAATTAAAACACTAGTTAGTTAGTTAAATATAGTTATTATCCAGATGTTACTTGTATTTTGACTTGTAGGAAAAAGGAATGTATAATATTTTGGGTTCGGGGTATTATAAAAGCAAACATGTAGATCACCTTATGCAAACAGTCCATAGCGTGTAATGCGTGTAGTGCCGGCGACACAGGGGTAGGCAGGGTCAGTGTGTCCAACGTGCCAATAGAGACAGGTACTAACACTATGGAACGAAGACACGACCCCAAGCGAGTGACATCCGACGGCGTGAAACTGAGAAAATACACATTTATTAATTCATCGCTTTCGAGTTTTAAAGTTAATGTCCATATTACTACATAAACCATGGAGCATCACATTTCTATCTATAATTAAAAAACTGATTGTATACACTGCAATTTTCAAATGGATAGTTTTTGTATGTATATAAACGATAGAAAGAGAAACGAGATATCTGCATCCCTTTCACACATGCCTCAGCTTCGACAAGATAATATAGTAATCCCTTTCTAATGATTGATACTTCCTGTCCAAAGTCCAATGTGTATCTATTTGAAAATTGTCGTTTGTACATGAATGCCATATCATAAAGGACGAATTATTATTGTGATTTTTAATGTAAATAAATAAACAAAAGTCCACTTACGTAGCTTTTATATGTTGAAATATAAGTGGAAAAATCTGCACTAGTGTTGTGAGAAAACTCTGCGGTGGCGTGTACATGTCGACCGGTTTACTGTCATCGTTTGCGACTGAAAATTATTATTTATATCTAAAATCGATCCCTAATAGATAATTTTATATTGCAAATTTTGGTTAGTACCCGCATCCGCCCCTAGGGCAGTGGCAATATTCCCCCATGCCCCCCACGCTGCAGCCCACAGCTTCCCTCCGGCCCCCTCCCTCGCAGCTGCAGACAACACCTCCTGGAACGATTTCAGTGCCGCCACAGACACCTGTAACAGAACTCAATATTGAAATAGTGCAACTAAACGCTTTCCGAGTTTCAAGACACCAAGTATCTGAAGAACTATAAATACTGAAATTTATTAATTAACGTTTTAATGCATTTGATTAACACAATATTTTAATTAAAAAAATATGTCAATACACATTAAGCGTTGTGCAGTCATATGACCCATTTCTATACTGATGATGACGCATGCAAGTACTTTTGAAGGAAATTATTTAAGATTATTTTACTTATAATTATCGCTGCATTAGGTCGATGAAGGAAAATAACCTCCACCAACATGCAATAACTTGTCTCGACGCGTTTAATGAATGTTGGTGGAGGTTATTTCCCTTTATCGACCTAATGTAGCGGGAATTATAAGCAAAATAATTTTAAATAATTTCCTTTGACATGGATTTCCGCAAAGTAACGTCTGAAACAATTAATTATAAGTACTTTTGAACCAAAGAGCATTGAAGATAGATTATACTAGTAGACTGATAATAGTGTCACTATACAACTTTTAACATTAGATTTACCAGCTTAAATATACCTATTTCTACCAAAACCAAAAAGTATATATTTTTTACGAATATATATAAAATAATATAAAATTCATAAAACTAATTCTTCTGTTATAAATTAAAGAAGATTAGAAGAATTAAATAAAATGGTACATGCAGTAGGAATTTTAATTTGATCTTGCAAGACCAGTCATTTTGACTGGTCTGGTAAATCTAGTTTTAAAAAACGAATTACCTCATGACTTTTTCTCAAAGCAAAATCAGTGATGAAGTCCAGGAGAGCAGCCCACGACCTTGGAAAATCACTCGAAGTGCATAGAGACGAAAATTTACCATGAAACACTCGAGCCACCCCCGACAAGGTCAACACCTAGAACAAACCAACCAATTGCTATTAGAAATAGCGGGTAACAGATTTATGAGACCAGTGGGCTTATCACGAATTTAGTCTGGCTTTCGAATCGAGCTGTTACAGGTAAAAAAGATCCGTTAGCAATCGGGATCATGAATTTTTACTAACGACTAACGAGCACCAGCAATCTATCAAATGAACGAAAGATCGAGACGCTCGAAAATTAACAAAAAGTATCTAAAATATTGTAGTTCCAAATCCGCACGCGGTGGCGCTGCTCAAATTTCCATACAAATCGCTTGAAGCGAACTCGGTTCGAAAGCCAGACTAAAATTCGTGATAAGCCCACAGTTGAGAAAATCATACCTGAGTCTCAGCCCATTGTTTCTGTGCAGTATTTCTCGTGTGATGAATTAAAATATGATCACCTGTGTCGACCTTCTCAGAACTAGCGGCGTTCGATAGGTTTTGTACCTAGAAACCAATTATAGTATTACTAGCTTTTACCCGCGGCTTCGTTCGCATTTAAGTCATTAAATAAGTATCAAATATTATTTCAATAGAAATGAATCAATATGATAGCTATATTTTCTTGCTTGGCTGGGATTATATAAAAATGACGGACGTAAATAAAAATAAATATAAAAAAATTCCAAACAGCTGAAATTATAGAGAAAATATATATACATATATATATTTTAAATAAAAAGTATCCTATGTTACTTGTAGTACCTCCAAAAATATGTGTACAAAGTTTCATGATGATCGGTTAAGTAGTTGTTGCGTGAAAACATAACAAACTCACATTCACATTTATAATATTAGTAGGGATTTCAAATATAGAATTCTAAATACACCATCTATCAGTCAATATCAAAGTTGCTATATGAGACAACAGCATTTAAAACTAAAACACACCTTATGCAGCATAGACAGTAACACTGATAGCAGCGACCTCCTAGCGGGAGGCGAGAGTAACGACCCATGCGCCCCGATGCAGCTGAACAGCGTCTGGCTGGCTGCACGACGAACTGGAGCACGTGGCTCAGTGCACAGCTCACCTGGACATAGTACACAAATCATCAGAGCCAATAATATGCCCTGACAATTTGGATGGGTCATACACCGATGGCTGGAGACTTTTCCATAAGGTGCTGGCACATACCATCAGACAGGCTCCATCGTATCACATTTTTAAAAATCTTCTGAACAAACATATTGTAGTGTGGTTAACACTAGAAAGACTGAACTTTAGTATATATGTACCTATATCTAGGTATAACACATATGTATATACCGGAAATAAAGGAGGGGGAGGTAACTACTATTATCAATAACCGCATTTACATGTCGTACAAAAAGTCACAAAATTCTGTCATTATATACATAGTTGTCTTTCTAATTGAAATCAAAAAGTAGTCAAAATGACTTCTTCGGGCAATCTAGTGTTAAATAAAACACTATTTAATAATGTTATACTTAGGTGCGTTTATTAGTGCTCTCGTTGTCGCCACTGACGTTAGTTGCGTTCCGTTATACGTGTTACTCATGTAATATAACACGTTCCGTTACACATACATATTATGACAAAACAAAATATCTCTTAATTCTACTATTTATTTAATTCATCTATAAATTTTCTTCATAAATATGTATATTTTTTAGTATATTATTATATTATTTAATGTAATATATGTATTGTGTATATTTTGTTATTATTTTCTTCACATTGTACCAAATATCACCGCTCACACCGACAAAGGATAAGGCTCGCCTATATGAAAAAAATATTAATTTTTTGCAATAGAGAGTATATTTATTTTTATTTCCATACCCAGTTGTATATATAAACACATCCATAGTTTGTCCAGATGCGGCAACGCTGGCTGCGGCGGCAGTTCGGGATAGACGGCGGGTTCATTCGCAAGCGCAACCGCCAATTTATCTCTATTATGGAACAAGTAGTCTGATATGTTCCACTGTAAAAGAAGAATACATATATAGCGATATATGTTGTCTTTGTCGCACAACGGTTGGAGTCACATATGAGTGAAGAGATAGAATAGAACAATCTTTTAATTTAGTATTAGCGTGTGGACAGGGGGGCAATTCGAAAATGGACTCGACACGAGTTTAACCCTTAAATGCTATGCTAGATTTCGTTGCCAAATTTAACGAAAAAAACAAATTCTTAAACAATTGCGGTAAATAATTATCAGGTTTAATTTCGCTTAACGAGACCAAAATATCAACTGAGTTTTTGGTAACATAGGGGGGTGTAAGAATTTTGGAAAGGCTAAGGTGGGGCATGACACAAAAAAGGTTGGGAAACACTGTGTTAAGACAACTGTAGCAGTTACCATAAGTCCAACAGCAGTGAGGCTGATATTGAGATCTCTAGTCTGATGCGCGAACGCAGCCGCCGCCGCTAGCACTTGCCGCAGACACCTCGGTCCGGCAGCGCCTAACAGATCACCAGCCACCAACTGAGCGCATTGGAACGCCGATCTTATCAATTGTTCACTGTAATGTTAGGTTAAAATGTGTTAATAATAATAATAACTTTACTGTATTAAAGAAAATAAAAGACAGAACAAAAGCAATCAATCATAGGGTAGTAGACCAGGAAGTAAATAGTAGGGTGTTTTACAATAGAAATACAAATAAGATTATTTTTAATGAAAAATTTGAGAAATCACTGGATCAATATTATCTTCACTTAAATTCAAATATGCTTAGTAACATAGGTCTTAAAGTAATGTTAGTGGTATCCACATATTTTACACATTGTGTTGCGGCGGTTTATGCGGTAAGGAGGTGTAAGGAAAATCAGTCAAACCTGATGGTGATGAAGCTCGCTGATGTCCTCGGATTTTGAAGTGGACTGTATATTGCGCTGGTTTACACTATCTTCAAACACTTTCGACACGACGGATTACGAGGTTTCTTTTACTATTTCGAGGGTGGTGGCGTGTATCGCCTTGCGGTGTTCGTTTTTCAACTAACTCTTCAGCTGACTGATAGGCTTCAGGAAAGGACGCGGAAAGTAGGGGTGGTAGAGGGTAGTTTATGCGTACGTGCGAGTTTGTGAGTGGTGCAGGTGGGTATGTGTATGTGTGTGTTATTTGAATTCAAACCCAGCAAACGGCGCGACCACATTGTATATGGCATGCAAATGATTTTTTACTATAATAGAAATGTCGACCTTAAATGCTAAATAATGTCAAATTAAATTTAAACCAACAAAATGTCACTCATAAATTCACCAATTGAATAGTAGGATATATAATAAAAATATGTTGAGATTAAGTTTCGTAAATACCTGTGATGATCAGATATGTCAGCAAGTAAAGTCATCATGGTAGGCCAGGCTGCTCCCAGCATCTCTCCGTGCGAGTGCAACAAACGAGCGGCGCACTCTAGCTGTCTCGCTCGTACATCACAATGGCGCACACGACACAACTCTGCGAGCGGTTCCAATACCACACGCTGCTCGCACTACGGAAAACAAACACATATAACTAGTCGGCATAAAGTCATATAATAAACTGACCGATGTTTTTTTTAAATTACGTATAACGAACATAATTCGAATTTTTGTGGCTTATTTGAAGATTCTCCTTTGTACTATAAATAAGAAGAACTTTTTTATTAATTTATTATTAAATATATAATAAATAAAATACAGGCAGTCCTCGCTTTTACGTCATGTTAAGTACCAGAACATGGTGACGTAAAACGAGACACATTTCCGCGACGTAAAACGAAACGACATAAAACGTGACCGCTTGTATAACAACATCAATGCTGAAAAGTATATTAGACTTTTTTATTACGGTCTGTATTTAGCTGTAAGTTTTCCGAATAAAATAAAAAGTAATTCACATAAAGTGATACAGTGGGTGCATAATTTTGGATCACAGCTCCAATACACATTATAGTCTACATCATTCATCTGTGACACGCGCTAAATAACCAAACAAAACCTTCACCAACCCACCTCAGAAAGCACCTGCGGATGCAAGTGATGATACTGGAAGGCGGCATGCACCAAATACGTGATCGCTTCGACACCCCACTCTCTCATTCGAATGTGCGGATGTTGGCATACCTGCCAAATAGAATCTGAGTGGAATTAAATGAAAAAAAAAAGAAACTTCATAGCGAACCATATCAGTTATTTATTGACTTTTGGAAGTCGAAATAGATATTTATAATTGAATTTATAACTTATTCTATATAAAAAGGTATATATCCCTACTAATATTATAAATGTGAATGTGAGTTTGTTTGTTACATTTTCACGCGACAACTACTTAACCGATCATCATGAAACTTTGTACACATATTTGTTTGGAGGTACTAGAAGTAACATAGGATACTTTTTATAAAAGTAAAAAAATAAATAAAATAAAAGTGAAAATTAAATAAAAGTATGTAGTAATTTTTAAATATTGACAATTCCAGCCAAGCAAGAAAATATAGTTATCATATTGATTCATTCCTATTGAAATGATCTCTGACACTTATTTAATGACTTAAATGCGAGCGAAGCCGCGGGTAAAAGCTAGTAGACTATTATTGACGAATTTCTTGTGGTCTTCTTTTCGTCATACGCCATAGTGACTATTTTCATTTCATATAATAAAACTTTAATAACGTTTGTAAAATTTAGGTCCCGAGTTCAGTTTCCGCTCAAAACAAACATTTTTTAATTATTATATGTAAAACAGTAGATATTTCTTTCGAGGACTCACCTCAAGCAAATGGTTGGTGATAGGCCTCCACATAACATCTATTCTGTGTAAATTGGCCAAGCCCGTTTCCAGCAGCTTCGCAACGGCGAACAGGGATGGCTCCTGCAGACACGAAAAACATCAAATTAAGCTAAGAAAATTACATTATATCAAACACAGCGATTTTCAAATGGATACAGTATTTGTAGGTATAGATATAAGCTATAGAATAGAAAAAGAAACGACCGCGATGTAGTGAGCAGCAAAGGAGATATCTGCATCCCTTTCACGCATGCCCCAACTTCGACACGATAAGAATATAGTTATCCCTTTCTAAGAATTGTTTCTTCCAGTACAAAGTCCAATATGTATCCACTTGCAAATTATCGTTTGTACATATAGATATATATTAATAATATTAATAAAGCAACTCTTGTTTGGTTTCATATTTGATTTAGGTCTGGGTGTTACATGTTTGTGTTGTTCTTGTCCTGTTACCCATCAGCTTTTAAATATCGAATTAAGACGCAATAAACCTTCTAATATGCCAACATTATTGTTACAATCATATTAGACAACTCACCCTATTAGAATAGGCCAGCTCCATGGCCTCATTAGACAATTTGCATAAAGCGTCTATCAGATGATAAAGGGCAATATCATCCAAGTTCTTCGAAGCTTCAAACACACGAGACAGCATGGCCGACAAGGCTGCAAATCATTAACAACGAAATCGTTCAAAAAACATATACATCACAATAAAAACAAACAAACAAACACGAAAATCCAAAATGAGTTTTCAATTTTTATTTTTGTAGAAAAAAATCTGTGCTAGATTTAAAAGCTATCGTGTTCAAAATGAGCTCTTAGGTAATCTAGGTTGTGAGCTAAGCTTGAGATGTGTAACCTAAAAAAGTCCGGTTCGAAGGACCAGAATGGAGGTTGTAAACGAAAACTCCGGCGATTCTTAATTGTAACGAAAAATACTTCAAAAAAAAAAACCTATAAACATGGAAATTAAATATTTTTTAAAGCTGTAATGAGTCAATCCCTAAGACAGTGCACAAAAACAATGGCCAGCAAGCTCCAAAACCAGTGCACCGCGACAAGCGAAAACGTTTAGATTCACAATGTAACCAGTACTATCTTATTGAAATACACCAGAACGACGAGTACAAAATTTAAACAATAGCGAATTCATAGAATACAAAGATTCGTATTCAGAAATAACATTCGAGTTTTTTTTTCCATTATATGCAGTAATCATTATTTACTAATAAATAATAAAATAAAATATTAAAATGTTGCATATACTTATGTATAAAATATTTGCATTGTTTATTTATATTATTTTATATAAGTAACGATTGAAACGATTTCTTATAAACGCTTGCAACAGAACGTAATGACAGCTAGGTGACAGTAGACATTTGCAACGGATTATTATCATTGGTTAAAAATCACGTAAACGATTTTTCAAATTATTGATCCATTTTGTTTCGTACGACTGAGTGAAATTTGAAGTTTTGAACTCTATTCAGAGAATCTATGCTTGAGTATAATTTCTGAAAACGTGCCTAAATGCCCTACTCTTGCTATAACTTAAAACTTGTACTCGTTATTCTGCATTGTTCAAATCCGCATACACTAGCATCCCAAGTGTAAAATTAGTGTACAAAAAGAGTTAATTACACGAGATGTAAAAAAGATTACATTGTAAATCTACTTTTTTTTGTAATTATTTATTATATACCACTCATGACACCAAGTGATTCAGCCACTGGAACTTGCTGACCTGAAATTAATGCCGTTTTGGCTGAAAATATAAAAATCATATATTTTATGAATATTACTAATCGTACGTTCACATAATAATAATAATAATAAAATTATTTATTTGTAAAAGTCACAAATCGGCGAACTTAATGCCTAAAGCATTTTCTACCAGCTAACCGGTGTGGAGAAATAATTGAAGAATGAAAACAGTGCATAGAGGAAGTTGTATTTATTTGTTAGTTGTATTGGTGTGTGAATATTAATGCTATAAACTACTACATAGTATAATATATACATAGATACATAATATAATAAATAAATAAATAGTGTGTGTAATGATTGATATTAAAGACGCTGCAATATATAGAAATCACGCATACCAGGAAGGTCAGCCATGACAGCAGAAGTGCTCATTACAGCATTGGCATCAGCACTAGCCCTGCTGGCTTTCATGCTGCCACCGGTCGACGGCTTCAAACCCAGGATCCACACCTGCAAACAAAACCACATACAGATACGCGATGAATTACAAAATTACATTAAAAATATATATATTCACAAACCAAATGTTGCAAAGTAGTTAGAACAGGCAGCCAGGCCTCTTGTATAGTATCGCCGTCCTTTTCTGCCGCGTACAGCAACGCCTTCATTGCGGTTACATGACGTGACGTCACCATTACAAACGATTGCTGTTGACCTAATAATATAAAACATATATAACTCCATCCACTTACTGAAATGTCTGAAACTAGACTAGACAGACTTCTCTACAAGCTGAAAATACTTATTTAAAAAGATTTCAGGTTTTGACATTTATTCTGTCACTGTCATCTCTCTTGTCTTAAGATTATTACATATGTAAGTTGTGATTAGAGGGTAGTTATATAAAGTTTTTATTAGTACTGTATAATGGTACGTGACTACCCCATTGTCCGGCAGTCGTTAGCAAGCTCGATAAATGGTCACACTCAAGAAGAACTTTTGTTTTTATAACTACGACATACACATCAAAAATATATTTACAATCTACTTTAATCTGTTTCATTACTACACATCTCTTTAAAGGTCTACAAACCAGTATTAGCAGGTGTGGGTAGAGGCGTGCCGACCCACACGACATGATGTCTGAAATCCGCATCATTGGGAAGGCCCGAGGAGACAGTGTTATTTATGCCGGGCAGTCCACTCAGCGCCTGCTGGGGCATGGGGGTGGGTAGCGCACCCAAGGCACCCAGGGCCCCGAGTGCTGGCACGCAGTAGTGCGCAGGCAGAGCGGCGCGACACACAGCAGAGATGCACGCGTCACGACCGTTCCAACACCGAACCTGAGAACAATAAACGGTTACGAACCACCGTTTTAGTTTTCGACCTAAGCAATGTCTGTATCACAAATAGAACCGGAGTTGTGAATTTTTGAAAATTACTCCTCAAGCCCAAAATCATCAAAATCGCAAACTTTCAATCCTGGCTAGCGTCTAAAATATTGTGAAAAGTAAAAAAATAAAAAATACGGGTCTCTTTTTTTTTCAATATAGAACCCGTAAAAAAAGTTTCAGCCAAAACAAAAAGGTGTCGGTTAGAAAGGTGTTCGGTTAGTAAAAGAATGCCCCATCTCCAGGTAGTAACAACAGTAATTTCACAACAGAGCGATTTAAAGTTGTCATTGTGCATAGTTTGTTTGTGTAGATTCCTCGTTGTTGTATTGAGTATGTCAGAAACCATTGAGAAAATGTTAAGTTTTTTTTTTCATGAGATGAAGAATTATATTTTGAAGGTATTTCAAGAAAAAAACAACAAACGAAAACTGATATTATCTTAGTTCTGAACATGTCAATAGGACCATATATCGATCATTTTGAGAGATGATATTACATATCAAATTGTAACACCCACCTTGCCACTGATCCTGGCTAATATTTGTATGCCACGCAGTATATTCTCCAGTTCCCCCATACTCGCTTCAGCTAGAACCGACAGGCCCCACACGAGACCGCACCACGATGACTTCACCAGCTTGCAGACCACAAAAAATGTTATCAATTATAGTTACATATTATTTTAGACTGCTGCTCCACCCTGAGCCCATGGCTGGCTACGCCCATGCTCGTGAGCTAGGTAGTAAAAGTAGTTTAAGCACTTTCAGTCAGTTAACCTTTAGGATATGTAATCAGTGACGCTGTATAATGCAAATTAGAGTATTTAAGAAATAACTATTTTAAAAGCCTACATGCGACTTGATACTGTGTACATTTTGATTATTTTAATATGATATAAAACAATTTATATGTTGGCCCAGTAATATATACAATAGAATAAATAAAAAAATAAATATTTATCCATTTACCATACGGGGTGGCTAAGTCAAGATTGTATGATCATCTTTCTAGATGGTCTTACAATGAGACTGAGCGGTTTATAGGGAATTTTGAGAGCGAATTTGATTCGTGTTAGATTCTAGATATGTTCTGATAAGTGTATTTATTGATACAGTTCTTTATATTCTAATAGTTCTTTTTAGTTCTAATATCTTTCTATCTATCTCATACATCTAGTGTGGTAACTGGGGTACCCAGTAGCACAGGTTTTCGAACCTAGTACATTGGCCCTTGCTATTCGGACATTTTTTTTTATTAATAGCCCAGCATATGATCACACTTCGCCTCATGTTAAGCTAGAGTGCGGTCCATGAGTGGAGACAACTGTTACCACAGACAGATGTGCGCGCGCAACAGTCGCCCCCACTATGCCGGCTTGAGGAGACGAATGTGCTCTGTCCAAATTAACAGGGCACACTCCTCTCGTTATCCGGGCTACTTCCAAGCTGATTCCGAAACGCGACTAGGTCACTTCACGGGTGTTCCGCTTGAAAGTGGTGGTACTTCCCCAGCACGATATACTGGGCTAATATATTGTTTAATCGCAATTTCATTTGTTTAAACAATAGAATAAGTTGTCATAATAAACACAACTCACCTGTAACTTCAGTATATTTTCCTTATCATCTGTTATTTCACCATTCCTTTCAGCCACATTCGAATTCTGATCAGCATCACCGTTCTGAAGATTATTCCCTATCGCGGACTCAGTCTTTGTATCTGTTTCTAAAATAATAATGTATTTTTTAAAAAAATCTTTATAAACTGGGTGATTCAGTTGTACGTTTTGGTCAGATATTTATTATTTTCTAAATCCCAAAATTAATGTCATAAATAAATATATCTATATATCAGCTCCAAACGCTCAACTGAAAAACCCGGTATATAAAAAAAAAACAAACGCAATTCACTATGCTAATATGGCATTATAACAGAAAACTGTGACTTAAAAAAATATGTTAAACAAGGAACAAACTCTACACTTTACTCTAGACCAGTGTTTCCCAACCTTTTTTGTACCACGTTCTACCTTAGCCTTTCTAAAATTCTTATGCCCCCCTATGCAACCAAACACCAAATATTACAACCAAACAGTTGATATTTTGATCTCGTCAAGCGAAATTATACCTAATAATTATTTACCGTAATTTGCTCTTTTCGTTAAAGTTGGAATCGAAACCTAGTATTGCATTTAAATGGCCCGGAGCGAAATGGTTAAACCCGTGTCGAGTCTATTTTAGAATTGTCCCCCTGTGGGGAGTGGGCCTCTCGTTGGGAAACACTGCTCTAGACTAATACTAACAGAGTGACACGCCAAATTGTAATATTACCTTTATTGGCACTAACAGTCTTATTATAATTAATTTCTTTATCATAATTATCAACCTGCGCATTGTCATACAGTTCTTGTAATCTGTAATAAAAAGAAGAAAGAAAAAACAACATAAACACTTATTGTATTATAACTCCATTAGTAACCCATAGATGGCGTTAACTAAGCTTATATCTCACAATATAAATTTTTAAGGCATGTAACCAGCTACAATTGTTTTACTTACTTATAATAATCCATTCCTTCAACAATAATAGCAATGGATCTGATAATCTCCATAAGACATGCGTACGCGACTGAAATACCATATCCGTCTTGTATCGTCGGCGCTTCCGTTCTATCTAACATTTCTAAACTGAAATAAAATATTGATATATATATTTGTCATAACTTGGGAGTTTTTTTTATTTTTATATATTTTTTATTTTTATTTTTTTTTTTTTTTATTGAAAGCCCAGCGTATGACCACACTCCGCCTGATGTTAAGCTAGAGTGCGGTCCATGAGTGGAGACAACTGTCACCACAGACAGATGTCCGCGTGCAGCAGTTGACTCTACCAAACTGCTCTGTCCAAATTGACAGAACACACTCTTCTCGTTATCCCGGCTACTTCCAAGCTGATTCCGAAACGCGACTAGGTCACTTCACGGGTGTTCCGCTTGAAAGTGGTGGTACTTCCCCAGGACGGCATACTGAGCTAATGTCATCATCAGTCTGCCTACCATTCTTTTTAAGAAAATGAAAAAAGCTATACGCGGCTTAGAACCGCGTTTTTCTTATTGTAAAACCTTTATCTGAAGCGAAGCAGTCATTTGACAGCTGTAGTCTTTTAAACACCGAGATTAATCAAAATAATTCATTAGCATAGGCACTAAAGGCGTGCACTTGTTCATCGTTAGACTCTACCATGACTTCGGAAAGGCGTATGACGAGAAAAAAACTCGTCAATAACATTCTGTATATGAAATAATTAACAAAAGAAAACTAGAATTTAATACAAAGAAAAAAATAAATGTAATTCAAATCCACGGTACAACCACAAAGAAGACAAAGAAGGAAAGCTTAAGTAAACAATAAGTGAGTAGAACATTTTAAAATAGCTAATAAAAAAAACCTACCACGTGACGCACTTTGTTATATCTAGCTAACGGTGGCTACTTGCAAGCCAAACCAGCTTTCAGCAGCATTTCATTTGAAAGTGTTAGTACTACCCTATGACAATATACATTCTTCACTTTGTGAGAATACTTACTATATAGATTTAGCAGTCCTGGGTTCATAAGTAACACACAGAGGAAGCCAGACACTCTTCCAATAGAAGCCAGATTGCTGGGGGATCCCCGAAGCGCCTGAAAACAATACTAACATCAATTATGTTCGTCTGGAAGTTGAAGTTTTTAAAGACAAAAGTTACTCGTCAGAGGTCATGACATTCGTTGACTTTATTTTAATGTTAACTTATATATATGTATCTATGTAAATTATGTTACTGTTGTTATGTTTTTTTATGATTGACAAGTTTCTTGTGATATTCTTCTCGCCATACGCCTTTCCGAAGTCACGGTAGAGTCTAACGATGAGCATGTGCACGCCTTTAGTGCCTATGCTAATAAACTATTTTCATTTCATTTCATATATGGGGCATTCTTTTACAAACCGAACAGATTTTGGCAAAAATTGACCGACACATTTTTGATTTGGCTGAAACTTTTTTTACAGGTTCTGTATTGAAAAAAAAGAGACCCCTATTTTGTATTTTTTTTACTTTTCACAATATTTTAGACGCTAGCCAGGATTGGAAGTTCGCGATTTTGATGATTTTGGGCTTGAGGAGTAATTTTCAAAAATTCACAACTCCGCTTCTATTTGTGATACAGACGAGTTTTTTCTATCATTTTAAAGGCAAAAGAACAAGCTTTAAGAATAAAATATTTTTGAGAAAAAATTATTAACAATTTAAAATTGTTATTAACGATTGAAGTTTATAAATTGATTTTTACCAATTGCCCCCACCTCGTATTGAGTTTTAAGTATTACCATCGTATTCTACGTTAAGTATTCTTTCAAAAACAGATTTTTAATCAATGGACAAATTATTATTACTATCGAAAAAAAATATTAATTAACATAGCGCGCTGCTTTGCTGCACGCGCGGACCATACTGCGCGCCTTTCTTTCTTGTCTCTCATCGGTTTTCTTTGGAATATTATACATATTACATTAATATTATATATTTTTGATTAAATACTTTTATTTGTTCGTCGAGAAGGCTTTATAACAAACAGAAAACATAATATCAATAATAAGTACATATAAATAAAACACATCATTTTATAAAAAAAATACTTGATTAATATCTCAATAACATATTAAAAGTACCCCGTTCAGAATAACATTATTAACTGCAGCTAAATCAATCAAATAAATTCGTGAAAAAATGCGAGTAACCTATTTAGGCCACAGCCGAGATTTAAAAAAGATATGAAAAAAATATGGTCCAGACACGTCATTGTAAAAAAAATTATTTTTAAAAATAATTTTTGGGACTTAAAAATTAAAAAAATCGATTACCTTTTTTAATAGCATGAAAGTATAACTCTTCACGAAGAAAATGCGTACCCGGATGATTTTCTATGACCTTCCCTAGGGCAAGAGTGGCCATTTTCCGAAGACACTTTTTTTTTTCGAAAAATCGATGTATCTCGGTAAAAAAATAATACTTTTTAATTTTACAAAAACGAGCTTATTTAGCTAGTAAATACCTACCTTAATTGGTGAATTTCAAAAAAAGAAACAAAAAATTAAAAAAGTCATTATAAAAACAAGAAATGGTCATGTTCGACGATTTTTTTAAAATAACTCGATAAGTTATGCATCGAATTAAACTCAACAAAAACGAATCGATGAATTTTTTTAATACCTACAACTTCCTAATTTAACTTTTTTTGATCGGAGACATTGTTTTTTTTTATTAAAAAAAAGTTTTTTCGAAATTTTGGAATTTTTTAGGTTAGGTTCGCCATTCTGGCGCGAGTTGCTCCACACAGACACTCATATTCTTTTTTTTCCTATACGACTGTATTTTTTTGTCCGGGTTAGAATTTTTTTTACTTTTTTTGTTCATTGATTGGACTAAATGCGAAGCAGCGCGCTATGTTAATTTTTTTTTTTTCGATAGTAATAATAATTTGTCCATTGATTAAAAATCTGTTTTTGAAAGAAAACTTAACGTAGAATACGATGGTAATACTTAAAACTCAATACAAGGTGGGGGCAATTGGTAAAAATCAATTTATAAACTTCAATCGTTAATAATAATCTTAAATTGTTAATAATTTTTTTTCAAAAATATTTTATTCTCAAAGCTTGTTCTTTTACCTTTAAAATGATGTAAAAAACCCGATTGTATCACAAGTAGAAGCGGAGTTGTGAATTTTTGAAAATTACTCCTCAAGCCCAAAATCATCAAAATCGCGAACTTCCAATCCTGGCTAGCGTCTAAAATATTGTGAAAAGTAAAAAAATAAAAAATACGGGTCTCTTTTTTTCAATACAGAACCTGTAAAAAAAAATTCGGTCAAATTAAAAATGTATCGGTCAGAAAGGTGTTCGGTTTGTAAAAGAATGCCCCATATATGTTACAGTAATCTTATTTATTAATGTATCCCTCCCTTCACATTTTTTTTCTTAATAAATATTTAAAGGTTGGCTGGTGAGAATGCTACCCAGCATTAAGCCCGCCTTGTACTGATGTACTAAGTTTTAAATAAATAAATTTACAAGGTTTTTGCTATTATATTTTATTATTATTAACTGAAATTTCACACTAATGATCTTAACATTACATCCTGTTAACATAACTCATCATAATTATTTATTTACCTATTAAAAAAAAATACGTTTAACAGGTATCTGGAGAGAAATGACTGTTTTTTAATTCTCCCAAAACAATTTTGACAACGGCAATTTGTTATAATGTAAGAAAATACTTTTTAAATTATTTTCAAATCTAGTTGGCCATGAAAAATAGGTACATATGATATAAATCGTTTAACTATGAACTTATATATAAAATATTTATTATTATTATTTTATATAACATTAGGAGACCAGTGTTATATAGAAGACGATGGTAAGACGAAAATAAATTCAATCAAAGTCAAGTCAGACACAGTTCCAACCAAATAATTCAATGTTTACTAAACATTTTTTATTGTTTCATATATCGCTGGGTCCTATTAACATAGAACTAACGTTAAAAAAAAATTATCTCCATCTCATGAAGAAAGAAAAATTAAGTTTTACTCAATGGTTTCTGACATACTCAATACAACAACGAAGAATGTACACAAACAAACTATGCACAATGACAACTTTAAATCGCTGTCCTGTTACTGTTACTGGTGGGGCGCTTACCTCACCCTGGCTCTGACCTGTAAGGTACCTAATCAAACCTAAAAAACTTAATTATCTAGGTACTAACTACAGTAATTAATATCCGTAAGAAAGTTCGCACTCGACAGTCGTCATAAAAAAAATTAACCGGGGTAAGACCGCGGGTATAGTTTGCTAGTTACATATTATTTTAGATTGCTGCCCCACCCTGAGCCCATGGTTGGCTACGCCCATGCCCACATGTTAATAGGATTCGGCGATAAATAATAATAAAGAAGACACAAATTAATCTATATTAAATATTTAACTCAGTAATATAATGTTTGCTTTACAGATATAGCGACAAGAAATATTATCCGATGCAGTCGCAGGTTCACGCCCGGCATCTGCCACCGCCAAGTCAGACCTGTCTGGACTGCAGTACCCACAGCCCTTGTCTGCGAGTAATATGTTATAAGGATGAATTCTAATTTGAATCAATTTTGCGGCTTAATAAGCGCTTATCAACATATTAAAATAATTAAAAATAAACCGCAGGAAGTATTATAACTTGTGGTGTAATGATTCACCCTCTAACCTTTGCAATACAGGGAGCCTTCCCATCTTTAAAATAATATTATCTCTCTTTCTAGTATTAATGTAATAACGGGATAACGAGAGGAGTGTGCCCTGTTAATTTGGACAGAGCACATTCGTCTCCTCAAGCCGGCATAGTGGAGTCGTATGTTGCGCGAGGACATCTGTCTGTCGTAACAGTTGTCTATGCTCATGGACCGCACTCTAGCTTAACATCAGGCGGAGTGTGGTCATATGCTGGGCTTTCAATAATATATATATATATATATATATATTACAGTATTATTAGCTTATATATGTATCTATGCAACTGTGTATTGTGTGTAGTTCATATGTCTGTTTGTCTTGCCACTAGGCGATATGCGAAATAACCTAGTCCAATTTTCTTTCAGACAAAGGCTGGGCTGCCCTGAAGACAATATAACAAATAGATTTGACGAATTACGCGGATGTTTCAAAATTTGTTTTAAGTTATTGGCAATGGTATTAAATGTACGTTTCTTGTTTTTTTTTTATTCAGTAATATCCCTACTAATATTATAAATGTGAATGTGAGTTTGTTTGTTACGTTTTCACGCAACAACTACTAAACTTTGTACACATATTTTTGGAGGTACTACAAGTAACATAGGATACCTTTTCTTTTTTAAAAAAATATTTTTTACTATAGTTTCCAATTGACTATAGTTCTATTGAAATGATTTCTGATACTTATTTAATGACTTAAATGCGAGCGAAGCCGCGGGTAAAAGCTAGTTATATTATTATTCTTAAAAATTACATTACTTTTATTAGTATTAATTATTACGAAAAGATATCAAACAAAGAATACTAATTAAACAATTTGCCAGATGAACAAAAACGCTTTATTTTCTGTTCTTTATTAATTTTTACTTTTCTAAAGTAAATTTGATTCTTTCAGACTGTCTATTACAACTCCACGTTACTCCAAAATGTAACATCGATTAATTCAGAACAATTCGAAGGGTTTAAATTGGAAGTGCTTCAGGCACAGAAGAGAAGTCAGACAAGTAAAAAAGATTTAATTTAGACTAATATAGTTATTCTTCGTATTCCTGATATAGATAACATTAAATGTAGACTTTACGCTGTAATATGACTAACGTTCTATAACAGGGGAGGCCAACCTGGGGCTCCTTGACGGATTATTTCTGACTCTCGATAAATGTACCCGAGTTCCTTTTTCATGTTTGTGCTATTATATTTTTAATAAATAATATAGTTTCATATATGTTTCAAAAGAGCAACGTTTTGAAACACGTATTTAATTGCAGCTCATGAAAAATTTCAATTTTGAAAAATGGCTCGGACTACCAAGAAGCTTGGCCACCCCTGTTCTATAACATTAAAGAATAAAAACAGAAACAAAAAAGGACTGTAATTTATATCAGATAGTAATAAAACAAATTGAGTAATTTTAAAACAACATCCTTAAAACTCAGCATCATCTGTCTGCATCCAGCAGTATCGACTATGCCGGCTTGAGGAAACAAATGTGCTCCGTCAATACAGACAGGGCACACTCCTATTACATTAAGTATTCAATACAACACTCACCAATAGTATTAGCATTTGAAGACACGAATAAACTCTGCGCATACGCACCCAACGCATTAACGATATCTTGAAATATATTAGTTGCATGCGGCTTCATGTCATAACACTCGCAAAAAGATTTCAGTAATTCTGAAAGGGGAAAGAATCAGACGTAATTCTTCTATCAATTGCAGACAAATTAAAGGCATTTCAGTAAGCGACAAAAATTGATTATTATAACTAGAGATGTGCCGATTATGACTTTGGCCGACGAGCCGATTAGTTGGTTATAAATAAGCTGACTAGTCGGCCGACTAATCGGCCAAGCCGACTACGGTTTAGGGGATTCCCGTGACGCTTCGTTTACAGCTGATTCGCTGCAATTTCAGTCACTACTGACATGTGGACAAATATAAATAACAAAAAAAGTTTTTTTTGTGTTTTACAGCTCACTAGTTTGACGATAGTTTCAAATATCATCACGCAGTATTGCAATATATGTCATTAAATATTATGTTGATTTGTTTTTTAATTAGGATACTAATTTTGTTTGATAAACGTCATCAATATGTTTTCTTTACAAGGAAGTAACACATACATTTTATTGAAAAATAGACACAAAGTAAGAAGCCGGATAGTCGGCGCTTTTTACCGATTAGTCGCCGACTACGATAGTGGCCGGATAGTCGGCTTTACCGACTAGTGGCCGACTAGTCGGAACATCTCTAATTATAACTTAACCTAATACAAGTTTTATACAGTATCTAGCTGCATTTGCTTGTAAGATATTCAATATCTTGCCCCACTGAATACGTAAGCAGAATTGTGGTGATTTTTAACCCCCCTTCCCTTGTCAGCAAAGCTCTCGGAATCACCGAAACTACTGGACCGATTTGAAATTTTTTTTTACCATTAGAATCCTACATTATCCCTGATGAACATAGGCTATAGAATATTTTCAAAAACATTTGGGATCCCTATGAAAAGTTCAATAATGTATCCCAAAGTGTAAAAAAAATTTAATTATATTGCGTATGTTGCGGCAATAGAGCACAACAGCAAAGTACAACAGTTTTATAGAGGACATCGATATCTACAAAAAAAAGTCCGCGATATCATATGTCTAACTATTACAGTTATGCCACAACGACTATTTTTTCATGTTAAAATTTAAACTTCATAGTACTTTATATCTTCATTACTACGCGAACAGAGTCGCTGGCAACAGCTAGTTCTTTATAAAAAGTAGAAAACATGAATAAAAAAGAGTTCGTAACAAGCCCCACATAAATTGAACTACTTAAAACTTACGTGGTTGTATGGTCATTCTATGTAACACTTCCAATGCCAGAGCTCGTTGCCACAACGGTTTGTCCGGGTCCAAAAATTTTATTGTCAAAGACAAAAATATTTCACATTCTGTTACCTGAAAATTACATTAAATTTAATTCTTTCATTTATTTAATTATAAAAAGCTAGACATAAGATTTTTAAGCCATATATGAGCATTTCAATAATTCAAAATAGTAAATAATATTTTTTATTCTTATTTTTATTTACTTTTAGAAATAGGGCTCTAATAGAGCGCTTTTACTCGTCAATACAAATATAAATTTATTAATTTAACAATTATCAATTTGATTTAGCAGCTGTATACTGGCATTGTCCACTTACATACTAATGTCATAATAATATATAATAAATCTACTATGATGTAGAAGAATAGCTGCTGTATAGGGCATTGGAATATTGTTATATACCTACAAATAAACATAAACTGATATGGGTTTTGTCCACACTTTATTATCTATAATAATAATATGTATGTATATTTAGAAATTAAACAAAACAAAACAATTGAATGTATTAATTAATAACATATTTATAATTAAATAATCACAGACAATTAATTTTATTTTGTCAATAATTGTTTTTACAAATAATTACTTTAACAATGCAATAAAGAATCTGAAATACAGGAGGTTTACGTCGCGGAAATGTGTCTTATTTTACATCGTTTCGTTTTGCTTCACTATTCTCTGATACCTAACATGACGTAAAACTTAGGACTACCTGTATATAATAATTACTATTACTTACAAGTATATGATGATATTGATGAACTATAATGGATACGAGCCGCAGCAGCCTCATGCTGACGGGGAAGTGTGGCCGCTCCGAAGTGGTACCTCCCGTTCCACCCGGAATATGCAAGGATGGCATATTTGCTCTGAAACATACATTTTCAGGTTATAATTATAAAATATAAAATAAATGTTCGTTATGTTCAAAGCACTTGAGAAACTAACTACTGACTAGACATACCTATATTTAACATTTGGTGAAAACAGCCTTATTATTAAAGCACAAACATGTTCTTTTAATAAGAATCTGAAGTCGGTTATCTGAAAAAAAAAAAGCACCTTAATATAATCTTTTAGTACAAGTGACAATCTTCAAATGGATACAAATTGGACTTTGGACTGGAAGAAACAATCATTAGAAAGAGATAACTATATTCTTGACGTGTAGAAGTTGAGGCATGTGTGAAAGGGATGCAGATATCTCCTTTGCCGTTCACGACACAGCAATATATCTGGGATTGCTTGCATCTAAAGAAGAAGTAATCCATGTTGTTCAAATAAAGAAGAAGAAGTAGGAAATGTGATTGTTTGAAATTCGTTCTCTTTACAGTCATTTGACTGCTCATGCGAGATCATTAGACCCACCATGCTCAATATAAAAGACATACCTTAAAGAATACTTGACTAAAATCAGTAAGTACTGTATCTAACAATTCCAATCCAAACGTCTTCGGAACTTCAGATATGCCGACTAACCAATTAGCTGCATCACCATTTACAAGTTGGATTATGTCCTGTAATTATTTTTTTATTTACTTTTAGTAAATGGTCTCCAATAGAGCGCTTTTACTCGTCAATACAAATATAAATGAAATAAATTTATTATCAATTTGATTTAGCTGCTGTATACTAGCATTGTCCACTTACATACTAATGTCACAATAATATATAATAAATCTACTATGATGTAGAAGAATAGCTGCTGTATAGGGGCATTGTCATCCTATTGTATACCTATGGGTAAACATAAAATGACATAGATTATGTCCAAGCTTTTTTATCAGTAAGATATTCATCTAACGTGTAATAAGAGAATACATCTTAGAAGTCACATTACTGAGTTCTATTAACATTAGTTGTTTGAGTATGTAAAAAACTTACTTGCAATATCAAATATGCATCAACAGCATAAGGTTTTAAATCTTTGGGAGCTTTAGTATTCGTCTGCAGTTTCATATCAGCTGGATTTATTGTTAATTCACCTAAAAACAAATATAACAATGAAATTTTAAAAAAAATTATTGTCAGTGTCAATGATAGGACGTGATACTCGTGAACGGGTGCTGCGATGGGGGCGGTCTACTCCTGTGTGCCATGCTTCTCTCTTTGCTACTCACTGGCATGGTTTTTCATATTATTGTGGGCAGATACCTGTGTGGTTGCACCGTGGATCTGATGTAATTTTTAATTCTTGTGAATTATGTATTATTGAGAATTATGTGACTTATGAATTATTTCCTTTTTTGTCTGAATAAAAATTCAGTTTTTTTTGGTTATTATTTTATGTACAGGCTATGATTGACGATTCTCTTGTTATTTTTCTCTTCATACGCCTTTTCGAAGCCCTTATAGATACTAACGATGATGTTTTTTAATATTGAGTTTTAGAAAATAATTGTCAGTTTTTAATTTAAGATATTTAGAATAAGGAATTTGATTGATTTTGTTTAAAAAATGTTTTGTAAATAAGTTATAATACATTTTAGTGGTTATTTTTCTAGCTATAAAGCCCAAACATAATGCAAGTATTACGTTAATATTACAAGTGCGGCCCACCCTTAGTTTAAATTGCCACCTTGCGGCCCTTGCCTGTCGAAAGGTTGCCGACCACTGTTCTACATAATTCATACATCAAGTATTGCAAACATTCACTAATAACGCAAATATTTTTTTTTTGTTTTTACTACAATACATAGAATTTTGTTTCATCAGTCCACTTTGTTATGATAATCGAGATGTGTCAGTCCACAATTGATTATTGTATTCAATTGTGTATAGCACACAACCCTAGTGCCTCATAACCTGTTCCTGATCGGTCAATAGGAGGTCTGTCACTTGGCGTCGGTCAGTCGGTGCAACGTGCATGAGTCAAGTAATGTATAAGTAAATATTAAAGCAGTCAAGAGGTTGTTTTACTAAAATACACTACCCAACCAATACACACTTCTGTGCTCACTATAGCCGCTTTAAAACTCACCTTGTGCTTCGGAAAGTGCTCTTTCAAACACAAGTGCCACAAGTTGCCTAACAGTAGCCGCAGCCGCATGACAAGTACTACCATCTCTCGTTTCAGAACTTGACACCATTTTCATACACATCACCATCGTCTGAAAATTATTATAAAACTGTAATTTTATTTTTAAAAAACTACATGCAGGTGATCCCAAAGTCAATATCAACCCAGTAATAAACATCTTGTTTCATTTCTTAGTTCTCGAGATAGACTTCAAAACAATTTTTCTATGGACTTTTTTTTTGACATGAGCGTTTACATGTGAATTAAAATTTTATAATCTCTTATTTGGCTCTTGTCCGAATACTGGACATTGTCAGAATTGTCTTTAACAGATATCTGAGGCCATTGATAAAGAAGAAGAAGAGAGAGATTTCTAAAAAAATACCTGTATCTGTAAAACAAAGGAATTTATATATTTTTTGTATTCAACTGTTTGTCATATTGCTAGTTACATTTAGTAGTGGACATTGTTGAAGCATGTAAAGGAAAATATGTTACGAGCATTACGTTTCAGGATCAGCTCGGAAGGAGCTGGATATACAAGAACAGCATGCTTTGACAACCTGGATGTAGCACATTCGTCTCCTCCAGCTGGCATAGTGGTCATATGCTAGGTAAAATAAACAAAAACTCACTCGAGCCAACGTATCTCCATGGACCAAATGAGATGTAGTACAAAGCAAGGCAGCCGTCTGCAACAGCTTTAATTCCAGATATCCAGCTTGACCTAGATTATAAAGACAATCGACAACATGACGTGCACCTTTCACATCTATGCCTTGTTGTGCTATTAACCGCTGGATTGTTCCAAGACAAAACTGAAATTGATGAAAATCAGAACCTTCTATATAAAGATTATAATTTATAATTTGGGTTATATAATTTTATTATTGTCAATTATTTGTGACTATCCTTAAATTAAAACAATATTCGTTAACCAGGATAGACAGTAATACTGTTTTCTTAATGGAGTATAAGGCTCCATGCAATATGAAACCTAAAATATATTTAAAAATTAATAATATTCTAAACACAACCATAAAAAATAACACATCCCTCAATTCATTTAATAAAAGTCCATTGACTAATCCTAGATATTAAGAAAAAAAATTCAGACAATCATTTTAAAATGATATATTATTATTGTGTATGTTTTATAATAGACTCTTTCCATGGCGTAATAATAAACTTTACCAAAGTAAAAAGTAAATAATAAAACTTACTTTAATAATTTTTAAATCTTTTGATTCACATCCTTGTACTAAAGGATACAATATTTGATTTACTACGCCATATAATGAAGCTTGAGGATTATTAGACGCAAGAGACAATTTGTCTATTGCTTCATCGCAGGCCTGAAAGAATAATACAACATTCGAGTCAAAGGTTACGACTTTAATTAGTACAATTAGTCTCCACAAAACATTTGTAAACACGACAATTTTTTATCTCCAGCCAAACTTATATAGACTTCTAAAGAGATATACACAAATAAAAATTATTTGTGCCGCAATTAAAACAATTTAGCAAGAAAACAAACATAAAAACCTCTCTTATTTGAGGATACTTCTTGCGGGTCTCGGTGCTCAAGTTTTTAAAATCATTTTGGAGTACTTCCATAAACTTTTTGGTGGAATCATCTCCAGTTACAGCACTCACAAAAGCCATAGTTTGTTTTATAGAAAAAAATTACTTATTCATTGCATATTTTCTAAAATAAAATAAATTCTAGCCAAGTATACACAATCGACACCACAAAATATTACAAAAATATTTAAAATAGTCGAGTTACATTTTAGTAAATCAACACGTAAGCAGCTGTCAAATTATTAATAAAATATTTTTAAATTCAATCTTAACGCAATTAAGATACATATAAGACATCTGAAAAGTGAAATTATTGTAGTTATTCTGTTATGTATTTTGAAAATAATACATTATTATTATTATAAACAAATTATATTTCAGTGACATTATTGAAATGATTTATCTCGATTAGTACCATTATTAAATGTGAAACGTATGCCATTGGCCAGTGTTACTATATTAAAACGTACTCTTTGCACTTTATTCAAAATACGGCGAGAATGCGGAAAAGCTTTTTCAATTTAATTTTGTATTAATTAATAATGAATACTAAAGTATTTACATATTACGTATTTATTTGTATTATTTTAAATAAAAAACAGTAATGCCAATGAATGTCAAACTACAAAAAAAATAATCGTGGCATAATTTTTTTCGTGGCAACTGCTTTTCTGATTGTGCAGAAGAAAAAACAATGGTGTGATTCTAGATTTTTATTTGTAAGTATTTTTAGATTCCTAGTAATAATTTAGTTAGATTGAGTTTTGCTAAGCATTAGGATATCTTTTGTGTCATCTTTAAAACTAAAACAGAGCCACAGAATATCTAGATTTCTGAAGAATAGCTGCGTAAGTGCGATCTCTGATCTGTCATTTCAATTTTTACTCTTTATTTATTTTATTCATACGAAATTTACGCCTTAACCGTGCTCCCGACATCTGTAAATTTAAGTATTACTCTAAATGTATTTCAACATTAACTCCGGAGATTTGTGGATTGATTTATATTAAAATCATTAACTTTTTTGACATAACATCTGAATCTTGGATATTGACGTTTTACGGCATGCACCGGCACGTAGTTTCACTGAAATTGATTAACTTACTTAGTTTTTTAATTATTTACTTAGTTTGCTTCAGAAAGTGATAATTTTTAAGCAGTTAGTGTTATTTTGATGTGAGATCTGGTTAATGTATCGCCGTCGCAGTGAGCGACTGTGAAAAGTATGTCACCTCGGCAGGTGTTGCGGACTTCTGACATCTGATATTCTGTGCTCCTTCTGCATGAGAGATTAGCAAAAATATAATATATCTTGGCTTCAAATCAGTGCATTTTAATAATTATGTTTCATTGTATGGATTAAATATTGATTTATTGTCTTGCTATCTCTATGACAGAAAAATGAGCTGTATTTTTGTTAGTGTTTTGATAATGATTGAGAAATAAAAGTAAAACACATTGAGTTAAATATACTAAGAAAAACTAAGCCTCTTTTGCTTGCTTGCTGTATAGTTGCAAAATTATAATACATCTGATATTTTAAATGAATTATTTGTTATTTATTTATTGTATTATTTTCAAGTAATAATAATACATTTGACTATGGACTGAAAGAAACATTCATTAGAAAGGGATAACTATATTCTTATCATGATTAAGTTGAGGCATGTGTGAACGGGATGCAGATATCTCCTTTGCTGTTCACAACACTGCAATTGTTTCTCTTTCTAACACTTATATACCTACAAAAACTGTATCCATTTGAAAATTGTCTGGTGTACAATATTTTAATTCGTTTGTTTCATACATGTTTCGTTTGTGTAGACTTGTATAAGAGGAAGCTTTCAAAGTGTATTGGTCAGCTGGACCGATCCTCACAGGAAAACATTATGTTCTTAGGGTCTTCTCTAGTATATTTTACTCAGGGATAACATAGTATGTTTTTTATTTTTATTATTATAGATAAATAAGAATAATAATATTCTTCTGTTTCAGATAACATCAAAGTTAACAAACAGAACTTTCCAAATCTTCCTGAAGACTGTTTTATTTTAGCTTTAGTTTTTTTTTTAAATTTAGTTAATTTTTTTTTAATTGATAAAGTTTTTTTAAATATATATTTGGGGGAGTAGTTAGAACATGAGTCCCAACTGTGAGAGAGATCTAAAAGACATAACCTGCTAAATAAATTTTACTTGGAAAAAAGAAACTCTCAGAAGTGTGTTAATTGTAATTTATTAATTGCTTTATTATTATTATTAGAATTAAATGGATAATATATTTAAATAAAATTTATAGAAACAAAAACAAAAATGTATTATATAAAATATTTGTTTAAAAAGGAAGTTTTTGTGATATGACATTGAGTCTGTTTTAACGACCAAGATGGATAACAACATTTCGAACATGAGATCAACGAAGCAGAGGAAGGAGAACCTCATAACTCGGAAACAGGATAAGTCCCCAGAGAAGACGATAAGGGGGACACGAGGTGCTTATAGAGGGGCTCCGTCCACCTCCAAAAAGGAGGAGGAAGAGGAAAGATTGGACAGACCAAAGAAATTCTTGAATCAAAACAAAGGGTATGGGTTGGGGAAAAGACCGGACTTCTCGTTGAAGAATAGAAACATGCATTTAGCTTCTTCTAGATATGGACAGGTTTGTGTTTTTTCTTTTAATAATGTTTCTAAAAAGACCTGTTCGCTTGATATGATTTTTCCAACACTTAGCTTTCTGTCTACTGCATTACTACTTAAAATGATTAATATTTTTTATATTAATAAAATAAATAATAAAACTCCTAACTGGAACTGAATAGGTCCAGAATACTGAGAGATTCTGCACAAAGAAGTGGTCTTCCGCACTTGATACTACGACATGTGGCTTCTGACGTTTCATGGAAGATTTTAAAGCTAGTGTTAGTTTAATAAAAAACCACGACTCTCGGATCGTAAATGTTAAGCTGGAGTTCAGTCCATGAGCGAGGTTAACTGTGGGCTTATCATGAATTTTAGTCTGGCTTTCGAACCGAGTTCGCTTCAAGCGATTTGTATGGAAATTTGAGCAGCGCCACCGCGTGCGGATTTGGAACTGCAATATTTTAGATACTTTTTGTTAATTTTCGAACGTCTCGATCTTTCGTTCGTTTGATAGATTGCTGGTGCTCGTTAGTCGTTAGTAAAAATTCATGATCCCGATTGCTAACGGATCCGTCTTACTTGTGACAGCTCGATTCGAAAACCAGACTAAATTCGTGATAAGCCCACTGTTATCATAGCCAAATGTCTGTATACCACTAGACCAGCTTGAGAAGACGAATATGTTCCATCTAAATTGATGAGACACTCTCCTCTCAATACTGTACCAATGTATCTTTGTTTTATAACTAGATAGATGTATGAAATCTTTGTAAAAGATACATATGTGGCGTTTTAAAGACAAATTTTGGTTTATTTATTAATGGTAACTATAATTAAAACCAAATAGTTATATAAATGCATACATATATCCTTCAAAATTAGAGATAATAAAATTGGAATTCATGTTCTATGCTAGTGTTACGTCGACCTCTTTGGCGCAGTAATTAGCGCAGTCTGTTACGTATTCGATTCCTATTTGAAAGAGATATATTCGTATTATATATTTATTAGTATATTATATTTGTAAAATATATGAATAAAAAAAGTAGTATATATATTGATAGCTATTGTACAAACGAGTCTCCAAATCGATACAGATTGGAGTTTGGACTGGAATAAACAACATTAGAAAGGGATAACTATATTCTTATCGTGTCGAAGTTGGGGCATGTGTGAAAGAGATGCAGATATCTCCTCTGCCGGTCACAACACCAGCGATTGTTTCTCTTTCTATCGTTTATGTACTTACAAAGACTATCCATTTGAAAATCGCCGTATGTACAAGATATGCAAATTTGGGGTTAGAATATTGGATGTACTTATAGTGTTTATTATTATTATTATTTAAATGATAAAATATATAGTTTCTTGTTAGGCTTTTACCTGTATACTCGACATTGGTAGAATTGTCAGTATCAGATAAATGATGCGGAATGTAGTCACACGCTAGGACAGCGGTTCTCAAACTTTTTTGGCGAAGGAAAAACCTTAATATAATTATAATAAACTGATTTATATGTAATTATGAATAATCATATTGCAATGTAATATTTAGTTGGAATATTTAGATGTAAATATAATCTCCCTTTGGTAGGTATTTTTTGCAGTATTTTAGCCCTAGGGTTCCGCGGAACACTTTGAGAATGATAATAAGAAATCCCAGTCCATTTGATCGCCAAAGTGGTCATTGTCTTCATCAAATACATATAAGTGCTATAGTTTTTTTTTAATTTTCTAATAACACGAAAGAAAGCGATATTTACAAGTTTTTGAATCGGTTCCAAATACTTTTTTTTTTCATTGCAAGAGTATGCATTTATAAATCTTTGTGAGCTAAATTTAGAGGCTTTTTTAGTGAGTACTAGATTTTCGTGTTTTTGTGTAGGTAGCTTTTTAATAAATTTTATTTGCAATGGCGCTTCATAGATATGAATTATTTATTATTCTTTTGATATTTTAATTTGTTATTCATATATATATATCATTTTGACAAGTCCAAGTGTTCCAATAGGAATCTACAGATGAAGTGATTAATATTATATATATTAATTAATTTATAGTAGCCTGGCATGGGACCGTACTCTGATCTGATCTCGTCTGATCTTAACACTAGATTTACCAAACCAGTCAAAATGACTGGTCTTGCAAGATCAAATTAAAATCCCTACTGCGTGTAACATTTTTTTTAATTCTTCTAATCTTCTTTAATTTATAACAGAAGAATTAGTTTAATGAATTTTATATTATTTTATATATATATTTGTAACAAATTTATACTTCTTTGGTTTTGGTAGAAATAGGTATATTTATGCCGGTAAATCTAGTGTTAAGCCAGAATGCGGTCCGTGTATATCGAAATAAAATATAGATATAATATTTGCATAATTTATATATTTAGTGTATTATAATAAATGCGATAGTTGTATATATATATAATTATGGATTTACAGATTAATACCCTGCATGTATTTGACCTATACCTGGCCTGGTTGGTTCGAGTCCGGTGGGTCTACTCTGAACTTAAAATTAATGAACTAACGAATACTCATCGTTTGAACGTACATTTAGCAAGCGAAATTTTACTTTTTTAAATCAACTGTCTTATCGCGACCACCGTGGCTGCAAACTTTTCGAATCGTCGAATTAGAATATTTTAGATTATTATAGAAATTAATGGTAAATATTTGTTTAGGGCACGCATCTGTCATTGTTGAGGTGATACACAAAACGGTTTCGTATTCAAGTAGCATTTGTTGATTACGTTTTGTTTACTTTACAATGTAACTACGCGATAAGGCGGCTGACAGATACTTCCGAGGTGGGCCAATTAAAAAAATAATACGTTTTTGTCAATGAAATGTAGAGTTTAAAAAAAAACATTGAATAAGTGTATGTAATGATGTTTTTATTTGATAATGGAAGTAGTGATTCCCGTTGTGTGTACCCGAGGACACCCAATTAACCAATAAAGAGCGTACTGCGCATCGGATTAAGAGATTCGCGCTCATGCCAGGCAGCCATAACGGTTAAGTCATCTACGAATTGAAAATAGAACGCTGTTTGGATTTTGTTTTTCGAAATTTGAATTTTTGACGTTTGTTGTTTTAAAAAAATGTGGCGTGCGACGTAATGTTTTGTAGTTGGTATGTGTTTTTTTTTATTATTTGTCGGGTTTTGTTGTTCTTTTTAAGCTCTATAAGTATTTTTAAGGGTAACGTTTTACTTATTGTTGTCTCTTTCACGCATATAAATAATAGTTTGATGAGTTCTTAATGAGATTGATTTATAATTAGTGATTATTTGTTTTACCAGTTTTTTTAACGACTCTTAAATTACTTATGCGTTTCCTGTTATGAGTGTTTTTACATTGTACAGCAGAGCCTTAAAGATGTGTGTAGTTTTTTAGGTTTAAATATTATTTTTACGTGAAATTTGTGGAAGCATACGATTAGGAACTCATTTACGTTAGATTTAAATCATCGTGCAAGTGATATCTGTCACTTTGACAGTTTAAAAAATAGTTGGGCCAAGTAACGTTGGTTGGTGCATAACTAAGCGCATGCGTCGACGCGTCACTAAGCACGTAGGCGCCTTTTTTTCAACTGTTTTGGATCCACTTTAAACCGTGTCCATCATTTGTAGTTGTTTTTGTATATAAAAAAGGTGTTTTTTCTCTCTTTCTCTTGTTATTGTTGTTGATATAAGTGTATAGTGTTTTCTACAAGCTGATAATGTTTTATCGGTTTCGTTTGTTTTTCGTTCAAATTTATTTTTGGGTTCGATATTTTTTTAAGGTAATTTTTTTTTTTTTTTTTGTTTTTGTAACATCTCTATTTACTTTGTGATTTTTAGTTTTAGTTCAATATTATTGTTCCAAAATTAATGATAAAGCGATTTGAAAGTATGATGAGTTATTATATCTCAATTTTGTGGTCCAGGGGTAGGTAGACATGTCTGCTTGCTTCCGTTTAAATTTTTTTTTGTCAAAATTATTGTTTTCGTTATATAGGCTGGTGAGAGGGTGTAAAAAATAAAAATCATTTTAAAATCTAACTTAATAGTAGTTGTAGGTCATTTTATTCCAGATAATAGTTTTTCGCGAAAATAACTTATTTAGTTTCAGACCTTTTTGCGGCTTACTGAAACTGTGAACGTTACGAAATGTCGGATTAAAATTATAGAGAGCAATTGCTATAATAAGCCGCATTTAAACTGATACGAGTACTAATTAGTGCGATCAATTGTAGGGTTACAGTTTTTTTTTAAATTTTAGATGACATCAGGCCTCCATGGACACCAGATCCAGCAGCCGACTCACCATCTTGAGTCCACCGTGCTACCCGGCAAGGCTGTGCATGGCAAAGAGAAGACTTTTAAGGTATGGCAGTAATAATAATAATAATTTCAATTGATATCATGGTTCAGGTTTCAAACAATTTTCAAATGTATACAGATTGGACTTTGGACTGGAATAAACAATCATTAGAAAGGGATAACTATATTGTTATCGTGTCGAAGTTGAGGCATATATAAAAGGGATGGAGATATCTCCTTTGTCGTTAGCGACACCGCGATCGTTTATTTTTCTATCGCTTATATACCTACAAAAACTGTATCCATTTGAAAATCGTCGTGTGTACATATAATAATAATTAATTTTAATCGATTTGGTAATTATTAATTGTATGTTAATAATTTTGACCTAAATATGTCATATAACGATAGCCCATCGGTAGATGTAGAGATTTTTTTTTATTATTTTAATATTTTATTTTTCTGTACTATTAACGTTACTGCTCACATCTGCCAAAGGTTAACTGGCAGAAAATGCCTAAAGGCATTAAGTTCGCTTTTTGTGATTTTTGGTACAATAAAGAATTTATTATTATTATTATTTAAAAAAATAATAAATTGATTTTTTGGGGCGTTCATCTTGATTAATATCTATAAAGAGAGGAGCCGACGATGAACCATCTTACAAAATTACAGACACATAACTGATGTCAGTTTAGCCATAATGACCTGCCGTAATGCAAATTTGGCTGATGGATATTACCCTGGGTCGTGTATAGATGTGCTTTCTTGGTGAGCTGATGTCTTTTAAAATTGCAGGTGGTGATGGGCAGCGAAGTTGGTGTGATGAAGACGCCTGTTCTGGCTCAGCGGCCTTACAACGCCCTCGCGATTATTCACACGCAACAGAACAACACGTTCGATATGCTCAATTCGCTCACTACTAGTGTTGTATGTTATTGTTTATTATTATTATTATTTATACTGACTTGCCATATGACCGCATATGATATGTCTTGCGGAGACTATTATCTAGATCAGCGGTTCTCAAACTTTTTTGGCGAAGGAAAAAGCCTTAATATAATTATAAAAAACTGATTTATATGTATTTATGAATAGTCATATTGCAATGTAATATTTAGTTGGAATATTTAGATGTAACCTTATAATCTCATTTTGGTAGGTATTTTTTGCAGTATTTTAGCCCTAGGGTTCTGCGGAACACACTTTGAGAATGGCTGATCTAGATTGATATGGGTGATGAACCTCACTATATTGTACTGTCTATTTATCTATTAAGGCGGTATAATACTTGTAATGTATTGAGGGTAGTTTCTCAGTTTGCCGTAAATATATATTGATTGACGGTAGATTGAGAAAGTACCCTCAATACATTACAGTACTATATATATATTCATTTTAATAATATGCCTCCAATAGAGAGCTTTAAAAAATTAATATAAATTATTACAATCGGTTTGATTTAGCTGCTGTATAGTGATTTTCAGTACTTATATACTAATGTTATATGTATAATTTTACTAAGATATCTTCTTATTCATAAGACATCTTCTTATTCTTTGAATGGCCTCAATGGCCTCAGATGTATAATGAAGACAATTCTGCCAATATCGAGTATTCAGGCAACAGTCCAATAAGAAATTAAAAATGTCAAAAAGTCGATTCCACTATTACATAGAAGAATAGTAGCTGTATATATATATTGTTTTAGGCAAGCCAACCAGTGGTGGGAGTGGGTGGGTTCAGACGTCGCAGTTCAGGTCAGGGTGCTCTATGTGACCCAGAATTAGATGACAGCGGTAACAAGTTGGTTGCGAGACTGGAAGATGATGCTTTTATATCAGAACAAGATTTGGTTAGTACACACTACAAAGGGTCTGGTTTCACCAAATTTGTTATTTTATTTCAAGAACCTTACAAATCCATTTTCAGGAAGAGAATATTGAGATTGCAACGGCTACCCGTCTGGCAGCACATTCTTCAGCAGCTGATACTACTGGTGAAGAGCAGCCGCAAGAACAACAAAATGGTATATATTTCTGTCTCTTTTACACTTATGTATAATGATTTTGTGTCCTTGTTTATCATATGTGAAATTTGTTTACATTGTAGGTATGGTATACGGTCCAATATATGAGTTGGATAAATTAGATGAAATGCAGAAGGACAAGGAGAAGCAGGACAAAGAGGATGAAGAGGAGCCCATTGGAGTGTCGCCTTGTGGAAGGTGAGTAAAACAAAACACAATCTCAATCAGTATTTTGTATTAAACAAAACAATAGAGCTGTAAGGATGTAAGAAAAAAACCTTATTAGAGAAGCCTTAAATTTTTTATACTTGTGTTTTAGATTCTTCAAATATGACAAGGAGGTCGGTCGCGGCTCATTCAAGACCGTTTACCACGGACTTGACACGCAGACCGGAGTCGCAGTCGCATGGTGCGAGTTGTTGGTATGTGCTGGATTGTATTTTATTACTGCACGCATGAATTACTGCAAGCCAAGACATGGTAGCAGTGGTCACCGCTCATACTTGTTTGTATTCTACCTTAACATGGATGGACTAGCTCAGCCATTCTCAAAGTGTGTTCCGCGGAACCCTAGGGCTAAAATACTGCAAAAAATACCTACCAAAGGGAGATTATAAGGTTACATCTAAATATTACGTAATATTACATTGCAATATGATTATTCATAAATACATATAAATCAGTTTTTTATAATTATATTAAGGCTTTTTCCTTCGCCAAAAAAGTTTGAGAACCGCTGGTGTATTGGAATTGACTGTGAGACCATGCAAGTGACTGTGCTTAAATAAATTAATTAATTTTAGGATTAATACTGTATTGGGGTCTCATAAATTGTTGTGTATCAAGATAAGTTAAATTGAATGTGATTGTGATATTTCAGGAGAAAAAATTGAATAAAACGGAACGTCTGAGGTTTCGCGAGGAGGCGGACATGTTGAAGAAGCTACAGCATCCCAACATTGTGAGGTTTTACAACTATTGGGAGGGGACTGTCGCTAAGAAGAAAAATATTGTTCTCATTACGGAGCTCATGTTGTCTGGCACATTGAAAGCGTGAGTTCATTGGTTCTACCACACTTCCAGGTGCTGAGCTGATGGTGTTTGTACCAACCGTATTGCTTAACTAGGTCATATTGCTTTAAGCAATGTGGTGTATAATAGCCACATCCCTCGCATGTGCCGTAGTTTTAACCGTTTGAGTGCAATGGGTTTTTGGTAAATAGATTGAAAATTGCTATGAGAAATTGTGAAAAAATATTTTTTTATTCATAAAATTACAAATATATAAATAGCCCTCACCAACTGAACACCAAACTCTGACTGACGCAATCGTCGCTAAATCGACCGCAATTCGCACTCGAAACGGTTAACGATCTCCACGAAAATGTCACGGATCTTGATTTGTTCCATTTGAAGCCTAAGAAGCTCAAGTCTATTTCGCACTTGGCTTTCCTATAAATCGACAGACGCATTCGTATTTAATCGTAATGAATATAGTTTTCTTCAGCGCTCAAACATGTGTTGGTTTGTTAACTGTTTGTTTGTGTGTGTCTAAATGAATAAATAAATATGATAATTTGACCCAATAGTAATCTATACAAGCTCAGAACAGGGTGTTTTATTTTCCGATTTGTTATATAACTTTCAGTAAGGTTGATGTATAGAGATCACTGCTTAGTGATAAGGTCGCCTTTTGTTTTTTTTTTCTTTAAATGTATTTTAATTTTGTGCAATAAAGAGTTATTATTATTATTATTAATAATAATAATTATTATTGCAGCTTTAATAAAAGCAGCCTGGAAACGGCCGAAACTAATAATCCAATAATATTATACTATATGGAATTCGGCTTAGAGAAGTCCACCATAGCACATGAAGCAGTGACGTTCTAGAGACGTCACTGTATGTCAAGGGGTTAATGTAATTTATAATTTTTGTGACTGACAGGTATTTACGTCGCTTCAAAAGAATCAATCCCAAAGTTCTGAAGTCGTGGTGTCGACAGATATTAAAAGGACTGAATTTTTTGCATTCGAGAACTCCGCCCATTATACATAGGTTGGTATTTTTTATTATTAAACGTTACAAAGTATGGAATTCTGAATGTTTCTTCGTCGTCATGCGCAGAGATCTGAAGTGCGACAATATCTTTATCACTGGTACGACTGGCAGCGTTAAAATTGGTGATCTCGGTCTGGCAACACTCAAGAATAGGAGTTTCGCTAAATCTGTCATTGGTGAGTGATTTGTGTTATTCAACAGAACGTAATGACAGCAAGGTGACAGTAGACAGTTGCAATGGATTATTATCATTTATTTATTTATAAAGCCTACCTACAAAATTACATTATGACTATATATTATAAAAAAGAGTACTATTATATAAACCAGCCATTCTCAAAGTGTGTTCCGCGGAACTCTAGGGCTAAAATATTGCAAAAAACACCTACCAAAGGGAGATTATAAGGTTACATCTAAATATTCCAACTAAATATTACATTGCAATATGATTATTCATAAATACATATAAATCAGTTTTTTATAATTATATTAAGGTTTTTTACTTCGCCAAAAAAGTTTGAGAACCGCTGATATATAGAGTGTTTGATGTCACGTGGCAGGCACACCGGAATTCATGGCGCCGGAGATGTACGAGGAGCACTACGACGAGGGCGTGGACGTGTACGCGTTCGGCATGTGCATGCTGGAGATGGCCACCGGCGAGTACCCCTACTCCGAATGCTCTGGGCCCGCGCAGATCTACAAAAAAGTCGTCTCTGTGAGTGCGCTTTTGCTCATGAAAATAAGAATAAATTATTACAATCAACTTGATTTAGCTGCTGTATACTGGCATTGTCGTCCTCTTGTATACCTAAGGGTAAACATAAAATGACATAGATTATGTCCAAGCTTTATTATCAGGAAGATATTCAATATATTATATTATACTAGCAGTTGCTCGCGACTACGTCTGCGTAATAACGAAGATATAAACTACTATGAAGTTTAATGATGTTTCATATTTCAGTCAACAGATAATGCCTTTCACACCCCTGTCGCAAAATCTACTAACTACCTCTCCGTCAAATTTCTAGTTTGTAGCAAAAAAATTATACAAACCTGTGAGAGCCCTTACAACTCCTTAATCTGGCCCTGTTGCAAAATCCGTTCTTTGCAGACGTCAACTAACTATAAACTACCTCCCTGTCAAATTTCATCTTTGTATGTCAAGCGGATTTCGAGAGAACTTTCGCTTTTATATTCATTGAATTAGATATGAATAACAATGTGAAAGCAAAGCATAATTTTTGTAAATCTCCTGCAGGGTGTGAAGCCGCAGAGCTTGGATAAGGTGACCATACCGGAGGTGAAAGATATCATAGAGTCTTGTATAAAGCCTAACAAAGCTGACAGGTAATATGTTAGTTGTTTTTTAAAACTTCATTATGAGGGGGAGGGGCAAGGGGGAAAGAGGGGGGGGGGGTGTTGGCATATGTCTGATGTTTATATATATACAGTTTTCTTCTCCCAAAAGGCCAAAAGTGAAAGATCTGCTGAACCACGAGTTCTTTGGCGAGGACATCGGGCTGCGTTTGGAGATTGTCGGCAGGGATCTGGTTACGTCGTCCGATATAACTAAAATACAATTTCGTTTGAAGATTATTGATCCTAAAAAACGGTTTGTTGTTATTTATATGATTTGCTTTGTGTGTGTGAGAGAGAGAGAGAGAATGAATGAGGGGAAGGGGGGATATATATAGAGGGCAGGAAATATGCACATTGATTACAGTAATTGAATGAGTGTGTCTGAGAGAAAGAGTATACATAGAAGAACTTATTAAGGTACGGTCGATAAACTTCAAATGGATACAGTTTGGACTTTGGACTGGATGAAACAATCATTAGAAAGGGATAACTATATTATTATCGTGTCGAAGTTGATGCGTGTGTGAAAGGGATGCAGATAAATCGTTTGCCATTCACAACACCAGCGATTGTTTCTCTTTTTATTATTATCGTGTATATACCTACAAAAACTGTATCCATTTGAAAGTCGCCGTGTGTTGTACGTATCGCCTGGTCCAATGAACAGAGAGCTGTTGAAATGGTTTCAAAATATGATTAATCATCTCATGCAAAAAATAATTAACATTTTGTTAATAGTTTTTGAGATACTCGATACAATAACGAAGAATCTACACAAACAAACTATGCACAATAACAACTTTAAATAGCTCTCCTGTAAAATTGCTATTTTGTAGACCCGACTATGGGATTAATAGGACATAGATAATAAAATGTAATGTAAATTAAATAGACGTCAATGTATTTTTTTTAACTTGTCTAAAAAGTGTTATGTACGCAGATCGTATACGCATAAAGAGAACGAAGCCATACAGTTCGAATTCGACATGGAGCACGACGATTGCCAAGAGGTCGCCAACGACATGGCCAAGGCCGGCCTGATCATGGAAGGTGACGCCAGGATTGTCTTCAAACTGCTCAAGTCGCAGCTCATTAGTTTAAACCGGTATGTCTCCCAATTCATTCTGATACAGTATTGCCCCGCTTTACGCGAGGGATACGTTCCGGAAAAAATCGCGTTAACTGTGGGCTTATCACGAATTTCCTGTAATTTGTATAGCCTATATTGATCAGTTATAATGTAGCATTTAAATAATAAAAGAATTTTTGAAATCGATCCAGTAGTTTTTGAGTTAATTCGTTACAAACATACAAAAATACAAATATACAAATCATTCTTCCTCTTTATAATATCAGTATATAAATATTGGTTTCAATTGGGAATCAAACTAGAGAAAGTATTAACATTAAGTAAGAAGGTCGTTCGTTGATGGTATAATTCATAATTTCATATAATTACTTGGTTCCTTTTTAACATCGCATGAGTGCTTGCTTGAACGCTTAAATAAATATAGTTATTTTATCATTATATGCACTCGTTTATTAGAAATCGCGTGTGTTTTTTTTTAAAGTGAATTCACTGTTTTGCTTATTTTAAAGTGCCGAGTTAATTTCGTTGGTGTGGACTCGTTGGTTAGATTTTGAAATTGTGTTTTTGCTTACATATCGCTATCAGGCTCATACCTGTGTGGTTGCACCATGGATCTGATGTAATTTTAATTCTTGTGAATTATATGATTTATGATTTTTTTTTTCTGAATTAAAATTTTTGTTAATTATTTCATGATTGACGAGTTTCTTGTGGTCTTCTTCTCGTCATACGTCTTTCCGAAGCCATTATAGAGTCTAACAATGAGCAAGTGCATGCCTTTAGTATCTATGCTAATAAACGATTTTCATTTCATTTCGATACGAATGTAGTTATGCCTCTGCGATTTGCTGCAGTTAGAACTGATCAATGGAATTTTAGAAGTAATATAAATTTAAATATAAATTCAATACATATTATATTATGGTCTGTGTCAATAATATTGGGACGAATATATAGATAGTGTTTAAAGTTTATCATTGATCGAATACAATATTACAATGTTATTAGCTTCGTGTCATTTTTAAAAGAAATTTCTATATTATAAAGCAGGGGGGCTAAACTGCGGCTCTTTGAACGATTATTTGTGGCTCTCGATAAATGTAGGGTAGTTTCCTTTTCAATTTTGTGCTATTATATTTAAAAAAAATATCGTTCCGTATGTCAACGAATATGAAAGACTAAGTGCAGTGTTTTTTAATACCTTTCTTGTATACCTTTTAACACTAGATTTACCAGCTTAAATATACCTATTTCTACCAAAACCAAAAAAGTATATATTTGTTACAAATAGGTATATATAAAATAATATAAAATTCAATAAACTAATTCTTCTGTTATAAATTAAAGAAGATTAGAAGAAATAAAGAAAATGTTACACGCAGTAGGAATTTCAATTTGATCTTGCAAGACCAGTCATTTTGACTGGTCTGGTAAATCTAGTGTTAAATACGTATTTAATTGAGACTCTCGAAATATTTCAAATTTTGAAAAATGGTTCGGTTTATCAAGGAGCTTGGCCACCCCTGATATTAATTCCATTTGTTATTGTTTGTTTTGGAATTGTTAATTCCTTTAAAAAATGTATCCACTCAGTATAACATCATCCTCTCATCATCATCATTCTCTTCATTGCACCAAATATCACCGCTCACATCGACAAAGGTTAGCTGGTAGATAATGCCGACGGCATTAAGCTCGCCTATGTATAAAAAATATTACTGTTTTTTTTTGCAATAAAGAATTTATTTATAACAAAAAATACTTTATAGTAGTATCTTAGGTTACTTACGAAGATGCCTTAACTGATTTGTAAAATATCATGCGGGTCTATCGCGGAAGGCTTTACTATGGCGACGAATAAGGCTTTTAACACGTTGAAGACCGCATTGCAAAATCGTATTTGTCACATATGGACCAGCATTTTTTTTATTCTTAATTACGTATATTATTTTTCAATGGTTTATTATTTAAATCTTGCCCATCAGTGTACAAGTGGTCCCCAATTAAAACATGTCGGGCCGGTAATATTGTTGCGGAGTGACCCATCGGTGGGCATGCGGTATCTACATATTTAACGTGTTAAATTAGTATTTGTGTATATAAAATATTATTAAAGCAATCAAACTGATTGTATTCTTAAACAAATAATCACGCATATGAATTGATAAAGCGAGTTTCTATAATAACCGTTGCCTTGACTACGACGAGTTGCTATGACAACGCGAAACTTAGTTTTCGAACGACGAAATCTATGTTCGTCCTTTTTTAACATACGCGTGTTTGTATAGGTGTGCAACGAGATGTTTGTACATGTATCTGTTCGTATTGAATTACGGTTTTCTATGTAAATGTAATTGGAATTGGTGAAGCGGTTTTTTCTTTGTGAAATGTATTACAGTCGAACCTCTATAAGCGAGAATAATGTGTTCCCCGAACCCAAATAAAAAAAAAAAGATTGTGAGTGAGAAACCTTTGTTAGAGAGAGAGGCATTGCAATTAATATGAGTGGGAGTTTCTTACTCTAGACCAGCGGTTCTCAAACTTTTTTGGCGAAGCCTTAATATAATTATAAAAAACTGATTTACTAATACATAATTCATGAATAATCATATTGCAATGTAATATTTAGTTGGAATATTTAGATGTAACCTTATAATCTCCCTTTGGTAGGTATTTCTTGCAGTATTTTAGCCCTAGGGTTCCGCGGAACACACTTTGAGAATGGCTGCTCTAGACCTCTGTAAGCGATAATATTTACAATAATATTTCAATGGAATTCTGAAAACTCGCAAGTCGATTTAAAGGTCGTGTTCCTCGACTTTTAATAACCTTTATAAGTGAGGCTAAATACTACCAAACCTTCGTATTCTTATTATAAATTCCAGTCTCTTGAATGGCTTGGCTTTAGTTGAGTACCCCAAAACTGTACGAATAACGAAAAGGTTAGGTTAGAGTTAGCTCTATATTAGTAGACGGCCGCTATAGCCCGTTATAAACTTGTCTTTTTTTTAAAAAAAATGGCACAATTTAAAAAAAAAATACATTTTCACACTCACAATCCTGGGGTCCTCAACTAAAGCGTAACCTCTTGAATTCTCGCTTATCCAAGTTCGACTGTACTTGATAAGAAAACGGTCGAGCGTCCACGGAGTCAGTTTCGTTATTGTTTGAAGTGATCATACCAAAATGCCTCCACGGTTAGTAGGCTCGAGTTAGTGATGTTATTTATTAGACAGTCTTGACCTTGCATCGTGAAAAGGATTATGAAGCCTTCATGACTGTTTATTTCATAATTACGTAATTGTGTCGAGTATTCGTCATGGGTTATAAATAATTTTTGGAAATAGATTATTATTAATGCCACGTGTTCGTTTGAAAAGCGGTGTGTGTTTTAGTGTTGTGGTAATTGGTAGTGTAAGTGTAGCGATGTTTGTTTCGATATTGTATCTAAATTTGGTAGGTCTAGATTAGACTAAGTGTTTGTGTCAATTTACAAATTAACCTTTAACTACTGAGGTGGGGGACTCTCAGGTTTCGAATTACTCTAATTAGTTATATTTGTTGATTTTTTAAAATAATTTTATTTATTCTTGCTGATTTATGATCTCATGTGATTTTTTTCCAAAAAGTGCTAAGTGTTTTCTAAATTTTGAAATGATAGTTAGTTATATACAAAAAAATTATAAATAAAGTATTTTATTTTATTAGCTAAAAACTCTAAAGATTTTTAAATACAAGCACATATATATATACGGGTCTCTGAGGCCCCCATGTCAGTGTTTACGTGAAATTAAATCCATCTCAGTAGTTAAAGGTTAAATAAATTATCAAGTATTTTCTCTATGATGTTAAATATGATAAACAGTACTTCAGTGATTCGTAGCTTTTGTTTTGTCTTCTCGGAAAGGTCCCATTTTTGCTAATAAATATTGTTCCATTGCGTACCCTTATACGGTTTCTCGTGTGCAAATACCCTTATTCATACATGAAGCATCTAGCCTAGTTCAAATATTTAGAATTTAACTTGTTCGTAGGGATGATTTTGTTAAATTTCGATATAGTAATACAATATAATAAATTCCTCTTAATAATTTAATTTATAAAAGTATTATTGATTTATTTCAAATATCCTTATCTCGCATAAGCCCTTTACATGAGAGACTCGTTATATATAGCCTGTACAGTATGCTGTTAGTAGATACAATTATATTACAATACATATTGTATTCAAGAATTATATGATATAAGCTTAATTATCAAACCTTTATATAAAATGTGTTATGTTATTTTTTAATTATTAGTATTCATATTCATTTATTTACCGTAAATATGGTTAGTAACATAGGTCTTAAAATAATAGGTCTTAAATTCCATATAATAACAATTTACTATGTCAACCTTAAATGCTAAATAATGTTAAATTAAATAAGTTTATTATTTTTGACGTGTTAAACAGATCATGGCTGTTATTAATAGAAATATATGGATCATATTTAGCTTTGATCTACAACTATTCAATAAAAAATTTACAGTAGGGTAGTCGCAGTTTTCTAATTCAACTGTTTTTACAGCGAACGTGGTGAGAAGAAAGCCGAGATGCTCTTCAATCAGGAGTTAGTGAACGAACAGAACAGACAGCAGCAGATGTTACTCGAACAGCAGTTGAGGCAGGTCAGGGTTTCTTTGTTATATTAATCATATTTAGTACATAAAAATAGCAAGAGCCCGTGTAGTAGGTTCGAAAACCTGTGCTACTTAGTACTCCGTTTACTGAACAGACAGGAGATTTTTAAGCGGCTTAATGCGTTTTACTTTTACGTATGTCTGAATTATACTAGTCGTTTTAGATTCCTAGAGTGTTTTGTGAGCGTATGTAAAGACTTCGCAACGTAAGAAAATAAATGCAATAGCAAGTGTTTAGCATAAAACGTTTTGAATTTGCTCAAAATTACCCTCTTTTTTTGTTGAGTAATTTGCTGGTTAGGTATCAGAGATAAGGTCTTGCATTGTGTTTATCTTCTAGATTAGTTTTTTTTTTTATATATTGTCATTAATATGGTTATGTTTGCGAGTACGTGCTTTTGATTCGTTTGGGCTCATAACGGAATGTGAAATGTAGAAATGCAAGGACAATGCGCTATATGTTTGTGTTAATAGAAAAATGTCACGTAATATTCTCTCGGGTTATTTGTGAATATTAATTTTAAGAATTGCGGGTTACTACCACATACGGCAAGCCGCAAAAAGTTTTTCAAATTAGTAATATTAAGTAATTTTAATTCTTAGGTAAAGATGATCCAGAATCAGCAGGGTGGTCAAGTGGATACGATGAAGGCTGGCCTGCTTAACGGTGTTGGTGCTCAGCCAACACTCACTGCAGTACAGTAAGTCAATGTGTCAATGCATAGATTTTTAGTTTTAATAGTAGTTGCTAAAACTAAATAATACATTATAGATTGGAGCAGCAAACGCAGCTACTAGCTAAGCAACAGCTTCTCCAGCAGCAGTATCAGCAATTAAATAGCGGAGAGAATGCTATTAAGATATTACAGCATAACTTGATGCACCAGGCTAGGATGTCACCATCGTTAGCGCCAGATCAACAGTTGTACCAAGCACAGCAGCAAGCAATATATGAGCAGAACATACAGCAGCAGATGATGGAGCAGAATCTGCTGAATCAGCAGCAAGCCATTCTAGAGCACACGCAGCAACATGAGCAGTTGTTCGAACAACAGGCCCAGCAAGTGTTTCTAGATGCAAAGCTGTCACAAACACAATTGCAACCGAATCTGCTTAATCAGCAATTGGGTATTCCAAATGATATCACTAACCAGAACCAGGCTCTGCAGCACCAAATAATTCAGCAGCAGCAGAATATTATAGCTCAACAGGCAGCTGCTATACAACAAAAACAGTTGGACGAGTTAAACGGACAAGAGAATGCGATGGCTGGACCACAACCGATGATGCCCGGACAAGTTTTAGACCCGTCATTGCAGAACTTACAGAATATACTAACCCAGATAATACAGAGGCCTGAGTCGTTGCAGCAGCCGAGAAAAGAATCTGAGAGCGAGAGCGTGCCGCAAAACGCAACTCAACAGCCCAACCAACTAGTAAACACCAGTCAGCCGCCGATGGAAAGTGTCGAGAAGCAACAACAGATGCTGCAAGAGCAGATGCAGAACCTGATCGGTGCTCAGATTCAGCAGACGCAGCAGAATGTCAGTGGATATACGTCGCAGTACCAGCAGCAGTTTATGCAACCTAATATATTGAATGCTGCAGTGGATCCTGCATTGTTAGTTCAGCAGCAGCAAGTGGTGCAAGCGCAGCACCAAGTGGCACAAGCCCAGCAACATCTAAACATGCAGCGACAGATGCTAGCACAACAACAGCGTGCGCTGCAACAACACATGATGACACAACCAATGCCAGGACAAACACTGAGCCCACAACACTTTAGGAATCTCCAGCAGCAACAGTTCTTTGTACAGCAGGAATTGCAGTTACAAACGCAACAGAATCTAATAGATCAGCAGAATTTGGCGTTATTTGCGCAAAAACAGCAATTAATGGGCCAGCAACAGCAGAAAGTTGAGGAAATTTTGCAGGCGCAACAACGGTCACCTTATCAAAGGCAGGGGTCCGAGCAAAGTCAGATCAGTACTGCCGACGGGCACGATGTACCCCAAGAGCAGTACCAGCAAAAGGTGTTGCAACCTCAAATGTCTGTCGACCAAGGCGGTTATAACCAAATGCAAAACATACCGAAGCAGCAATCGGAGGACCACTACCCCGTACAAATGTCACAGATGCAACCAATGCAGGGGCAGTCGTTGCCTCACAACATTCAGATGCAGCCGAACTTTCAAACTATGCAGCAAAGTGACCGCCAGATATCTAGTCATGAAGGTACGCCTGTGCAGAACTATACAGCGAATCCCTTGCAGATGTACCAGCAGAACCAACCGGTACAGCAACAAGTGATGCAGCATCCGCAAGCTGCGTACCAAAACGTGAAGGAGACACCCGAGATGGTGCCGCAACAATTGAACATTCCACAGGAGGTCGGTGAGGGCGCACGAAACGGAGCGAAGGAGCAGTTTCTAACGCCGATGTCTGAATTGCCCGCAACTCATAATGAAACAATAAAACAACCTGAATTGTCTTCAGTCGATGAGCAGAAAACTGAAGCACATCCCGAAGGTAATGTATTTCTAATCCAGTGATTCTCAACCTGTTACGGCACACACTTTCAACGATTTCAAAATTTGGCGGTACACTTTTAGAATTTCGTGGCACACAAAAGTGGTTGAGAATCACTGTTCTAATCTAATTTCAAAATTCGTCTTTTATAATATAAATCAGTATTATGATTAACCAATTAGGTACAGCGACGCCTTCGCCAATTGCAAGCGAGAAGAAGTCTCGTGGTTCTAAGAAACGTAGCCGCGAGAAGGATAAAGCGCCACGTTTGACAGTCTTGGATGTGAGCGAGGGGTCGAACGTGGTTGAATGTCAATTGGAGTCGAAGTCAAAAACTGTCACGTTTAAGTTTGACGTTACAGATGTCAATCCTGAAGAGATTGCTAGTAATTTGGTAAGTCTGAAATTAATTTAATCTGTTTGCGTTTCTCAAATAAATATAGACGAGTCGTATGGTATATTTTTGCTTAGGTGTCGAACAATCTCCTCCCGGAAGGTCAGAGCGGTGCACTGATGGAGCTAATCAAGGAGTTAGTGCAACAGCTGACTGCAAACCCAGGAGTGCCACCAGTTCTCAATCCAGCACATCACTCGCTTCGGCTCAATATTGATAAGGTTCGCTTGATTTTTCAAATTCTGATTTTTTGTATGCGTTTACTAAAATATATCATTGTTATAGAGCGACTACGATTCTGAAACAACAGAGCGCGAGGAAAACTTGACGGATTCGAATCAGGAGAATTCCGAATGCACAACTCCGACACACAGCCATGACCATCTCGCCATACCTGATCTTGCTGATGACCAAACAGCAGTATGTATACTTAGTTACCAAGAACTGGAGTTAGTACTCTAGTAACCTAAACTTGTTTCTAAAACAGGTGATCCCGGGTACAGAATCGACACCTACGAACGAGCGCGCGGAACCCGCACCGTCAGCACCCAGTATCGACCCGGTCGTTTCCAAAGCTTCGCACGTAGACACGATCTCAAGAAAAATAAGCACCGCCTCGTCCATCGGCTCCAACCAGTCAGACGGCGGGTCGTTAGCGCCTGAACGTTCTGGAAGTTCGGAGTCGCACAGTAGTGATAAAAAGCATGCGATGCCTACGAGAAAAATTTCCCGTTTTCTAGTCAGCCCTGTCGTCGATAAAAGCGACACGGCGAATCCTGTAGTCGTAGCAGAGAAAACTGTGATATCAGATATTAAGCCAAATAAGCCTCTCTATTCTGAGGTAGCCAAAGAGCATGTGCAAGTGAACGGACTAGCTGAACAGCCGGAGACTAGCTTTGTACCAACACAAGCGATGCAGATGCAGCCAGCATTGACCGACCGACCGGTGGAGATGTGTCAAGCGGTGACAAGCACTGTCCCTAATACAGTGAGCTCAGCAGCTGTACCAAATGTGCAGAACTCGACATTCTTAAACCCAAGCCTGCTGCAACCGTTGACGACGCCGCTGCAGATCGCAACTGAGACTCCTATTTTGGGGCAGAGTCAAGTCGGCACTCCGATGGGTCTCAATTTGGGGTTGCAAAGTGGTTTTGTTGACCCTATGGTGGGGTTAAAGAATGCGAGGTTGCCGTACTCGATGTCGCAGAATATAGCTCCAGTTGGTGGCAGCACTGATGGGCTTCCTAATAGTGAGAATATTCAGAGGATGTTGTTGAAACAGAATATTATGAGGTGAGGGTTTTTATTTTGTTTGTCTCTTTCACTCACCATTAAAATGAAAGAGACAAAACATTCATTAAAATTACATCGAAGCTTAAAATTTGTGTACAGTTTTCAAACGAATTACTTCAGTTTTTAAATAATTTTTTTTCCAACGTTACATTTTTAATAAAAAAAATATTTATTTATTAATAAATTTAATATTTAGTCGAAATTTTAATCAAAATAAAAGTGACGCTAAGTTATTATTAATTATAATAATTATCGTAATTTATTAGTCAATATATTACATAAGCTAAAACAAATAAGGAAAAAATTAGCGCCTTTACTTAGCGCTTAGCCGATGACTGTACCTTGAAATGTACTAAAAAATGTGAGTCACCAGTTTCCATACACGTTACGCATGCGTTAGAGCAGTGTTTCTCAACCTTTTTTTGTTGCGACACACTTAATGATTTCAACATTTGGCGGCACACTAGGAAAAAGATAAGTTTACATTTTTTTAAATCATATTATTTAATAATATTAACCCATTACCTCCCAAGCGTCGAAAACACTGGAATTTTTTGATGAAATCTTTAAATTAAGTTCATAATACGTTAAGAAAAAATAATATGACAAAAAAATTAAAAAAAAAAATCTTTAACGCGTGTCCTATAAATATGACAATGGGGATAAAAATTATATTTTGTTAGTATTTTTATATTATATATATTTGGTAGAAGTCTAAGAATCAGTTTTATGTACTTTGCAGTTGGTTACTGTTTTCTTTTACGGTATATAAAATCGGAACATAATGCTTTTTTTGAGGTAACAAAAATGATCAATTTGAAAAAATTACATTAAAATTACGTGAATATTTTCTCAGCGGAAAAAATACATTTCATCAGAAAAATAGTATAAAATACGAGTTTCATCAGAAACAATAAAAAATAAAACTCTTAATAGGTTAAAAAAAATTGAATATAGTGTCTTAAAAATAGGACAGTGGGAAGTAATGGGTTAACATTGTTATATATCTAAAATTTGGCGGCACACTTTTAGAATTTCGTGGGCAACAAAAGTGGTTGAGAGTCAGTGCGTTAGAGATTAGTAAATATTTGACAATTAACCGCGCGTGGTCCTCTGAGCTGCTGTTACTAAGCTTACGTCAGCAATTCGAGTATAAGGTGACTAACGGTATTCTTTGTTAAATTATACTTTTCTCATGTTTATGTTCCTCTACGGAGTAGACAGAGATGCCGAGTAGTTTTAATTACCTCGACTTTATTTCGTATAGGCTCTTTAGACTCTATGATTTTGGGAAGGCATATGACGAGAAGTAATCACAAGAAACTCGCTAATCATAGCCTGTACAATATAATGTTAGTGGGAATGATAGAAGAATGTACCTGCTTAGGTTTAATTGTGTAGTTTTTTATTTATATATATTTATATCAGTTTGTTTTTAAAATAATTCTTGTAACACGAGGTTATGTTCGAAGACACGAGCGATGATGATTTCAGAGAAACAACTCGGTTGCAAAGAGTGATGTATAATATTCAAACGTACACACAAGACGACAACGACAGATAGACCGGAACAGACCCGCTGGCTTGACAGCCTCCATCTGGGAAGCATTGTTGCCCACGTTCCTACTGTACAATGCCTTTAAAAATAGGCAAAGGCTACATTATTTTTTTTTAATTTTAAATTTCGATACTGTATAACAAAAACCAAGGTATCATAGTATGGTTTTTTCATTAATTGTTTTTTTTTCTTGTTCACAGCCACCAACAAAATATGTCTGGTCCGAATCTGCTCGGTCTCCTTAACCAGCAGCAGTTCCAGAGCCCTCAGGATGTCAACTTCGCTGCCATCAACGCGTTGCAGAACTCGCAGCAAGCCGGTGAGCATTTCAGTATGTCGTAATTTTTTAAAAGTGTTTTCTAACAAAAGCCTATTTTTTCATGTACAGGCTATTGCCGAAGCCATTGTAGAGTCTAACGATGAGCAAGTGTCTATGCTAATAAATTATTTTCATATTATATAATAACATAATAATTTAATAATATTAAATAATAACTAGTCCAAAAACCCATAATCACAATAAATTCTGTTTGTAAATGTCAATTAAATTATTTAAATGTAGAGGTCGCTTACTTCATTTTAATTTTTTTAATTTGAATTCGAATTCACACATATCTGTACGTGTAAAGTGTGTAAGTGAAAATGTGTGTGTGTTTTGATCTTCTTTGCTTGCCATTATTGTGAGTTTTTTTAACACCGTGTGTAACTAACATATAGGCATGGTCGGTGGTCGTCTCTACGCCGCGCCGACACTCAAAATGCAGCAGACCACGCCGCCCAAGTATTACCAGCCCATCCTTCAATCGCATAACAGTTTCATGGGTACGTATGCAGCCCAGTGAGATTGGCTTTATTATTAGCATGTATGCAACAAAACCAGTAAATTGTATACCTCAACTATAGATACTATAGTTTAACATCTGCAACTGATATCTTAGCAAACCGCTAATTTCAAAGTGAATATTTACACATTATTATAAGAATTGTACAGATGCTTGCCTTAATAATAATAATGTGGCAGTAAAGTGGTGATTGTTTCTTTATATATTATTCAAATGCATAAGTGCTTTAAGAGCAGTGTTACTAAGCCGCCATAGAGGGCGTGACTGTTGATGTCTGGAATTCATTTCATTCGTAAACCTCCAGGTGGTCAACAATCGGCTCTTCAGACGTCAGTTAATCAGTTGACCAATCAACAAATTGGACAAGGCCTGGGCATCGGGCTGGGTCTTAACACACAACTGCAGCCGGGACTCGGAGTGGCTCAGAACCTTGGGCTGCAGCAACAGAACTTGGGGCAGAATTTAGGTATGTTATATGACTTATTTTGATTTAAACTACGTCTAATAAAGCAAACATAGTGGAGATAAATGCAGCTTCATATGTGCATTGCATTTACAGGTTTAAATCAGAATCTCATAGGCGGTCAGGCTCTGGGTCTGGGGGGTCAGAATCTCACGTTGGGCGGACAAAACCTGGGTCTGATGGGGCAGAATATTGGACAGCAGTTGTTGGCGAATCGTGCGCTCGCCCAGAATGTTATGCAGCACGCGTTGGTCAGAAGGGCTGTGGCGCATGACTTGGAGATGGGAGGTAAATAACGCGATTCATATAAAAATAATGTAAAAGTATCTCTGAGAGCTTTCCCTATTCCTTCTTAACTCCTTCATTATTTATTTAAAAGTTAGTACATCTGTACAAGGCGGGCTTAATGCTAGGTAGCATTTTCTACTCATAACTAAGTGGCAATCCCCCTAATAGATATTATAAGTATGCATTTCCCGTTGCAGGTGTAACGCAAGTGAACTCGACCGGCTCCAGCCAACCCAGCACACCAAACAAGGCTCACTCATACAACGAATACATGCTATCATTACAACATAAACTAGCTTCAATATCTAATAGCGTTAGTAAACTATTTAACTCCCTACAATTTGATTCTAATTGCAAAATGTGACTATTGGGAAATGATGAAGTGGAATTGCCCACACTAAATAAATAATGTTTTGACAGGGACCCCTGTCACCTCAGTCGCCGTCTGAAGTGTCATGCAGTCCGGCCCTTTCGCCCACACAGAGACTTGCGCACGCGCACAAGGTATACTCACGCATAGCACAACGTTATGTTGATTTTAGATGATAGATGCTTAATAGTTACATTTTGCAATTCGTTATATGCGTATTCAAATGCGCATTGGCATATTAATTGTCTTGGGGAGGCGTTGTAGTCATCTTAGATTCCAATGAGACATTCAAATAACATATCTTGGCTCTTGTGGAGACCTTTTTTTGGATTATATTATTGGTCTCTGTGTTTTAAGAAAATGTTTAAACTCGCTCGTGTAATCTGCGAAATATATTTTTATTTAATATCGATATCTTTGTCACTTTTAGCCGTGGTAGCACTGAGTTGTTTTTTTATATAGCAGTCTGATATGTACCACACTCAGTCTCAGTCAAATTGGAGTCTAGTTCGTTAGCAGAGGCAACTACAGTTGCAAGCTAATAGAATTGAAAAGAGATAGCTATGGAAAGAAGACAAAGATAGATGGTAACTTAAATTACAGTTCGTGTCGGGAGTGGATGGGGCAGACGGTGTTCCAGGAGAGACGGCCGAGCCTCGTGCCAGGAGTCATGCGGCGCAGTTGGCCGACCTGGACCACGAGCTCAGCAAAATCAGCTTGCATTACAAGCATGCGCCTAAGGTGAGCGACATGGATGCATATTTGCTTATGTACACATTTTATGCAACATCGTACATTGTTGCTACTCACTCATAGGTGGCGCTGTCCAAAATGTAACTCTCATGCTAATGACTTTTGACTTTCCACGTGATTTGAGATTCTATTAAGATTTGTACCAGAGGCGAGGTGACTGCTGTGTGTTTTTCAATGGTAGTTGTAATTTCATTCTTCTTCTGCAGGAGGTGTTAATGCAACGCGCTGCTGAAGGCCATGTCGACGGGATGCTTTCTGCTAACATAAACGATAACGCCGACTCTGGATACTCTGGTAGGTGTTAACGCGCATTCGTGCTGGCATACTAGTGACATACAGTTCTAATAAGTGATGTTTTTATCACAGGTATATCGGAGTCATGGTTGGGAGGCTCGGGGCGGTTCACGCTGTCACGTGTGTCCGCTTGTCGTGATTACGGTTTGTGCGCCGTCATTCCTGAACACTGTGAGTTTGTTATTGTGCGATGGGACCAGTGTGGGTTGCATAATTACATAATAAAGCTAACATTATTATTCATTTTACAGCAAAGGATAAATTGGAACTGTTGTCCCAGAGTCATACGTTCCCATCGGACGCTGTATTGGACGAGCTGTCCTGCGCAGACAATAACTCGTCGTACGAGGAGGCGCAACCCACATCCGACACGTACATCATCACGGACCAATCACGGTCCAGATTATACCTTATCATAGACTCGTTTAATGACGTCACGTCGACTATCATAGACCCGAACTACGAAGCCGTTAAAGTGTCCAGAAAAAGCAGCTTAGAAGACAAAGTTATCAGCACAGAAGACGCGGAGAGTATGAGTTACCTAATACTAGATCCTATTAGGGAGCTGACGTGCGCTGTCATTGATCAAAATCTCAATCTGGAGGAAGACAACGCTTTCCAGACGTTTGTCGAAGGAAAGTATTCAGAAGGTGCATGCGCGGATTCGGAGCTGCAGAAGTTGTCTGCTGTAGAGGAAATGACCCGCTGGAGTAATACTCAGCGTTCGGGGGAAGTCACTTCCGCTGAGTATTGCTCGAGGGAGGGAGTAGATGTCGTGAGGGTGAACGCTGACAGACTTACTGCTGACGCCGTCATTGTGGATTCTTTTACTGATAAAGGTGATTGTAGTTATTTATTTCGCTTTAGTTGAGGACCCCAAGACTACGAATAACGAAAAGGTTAGGTTAGAGTTAGCTCTATATTAAGTACGGTATAACTTGTCTTTTTTTCTCAATTGTGTAAAAAAAATTCATTTTTACATTTATCAATTCCTAATTCCTGGGGTCCTCAACTAAAGCGTTACCATTGTCATCCTATTGTATTGATTATGTCAAAGTTTTTTCTATCTGTAAGATATTAATCTAATGTGTAATAAAGGAAATTATTTTGCTTATAATTCCACCTACAACATTTAATAACTTTTCGCCACTTCATGTATCCTGATGATGCCACGTGAAGTGGCGAAACGCGTCGAGACAAGTTATTAAATGTTGTAGCGGGTACTATAAGCAAAATAATTTCCTTTAATGTGGATTTCCGCAAAGTAACGCCTGAAACAACTAATTATAATGTGTAATAAATAGGCTCTTTGAATATCATCTGGTAGCTTATTATATATATGACTTTATGCTAATATTGTTTCAGAGTTGTGCCGGCAGGTGGTGCTAGTGGGAGTGAGTGAAACCAAGTTATGACCGGTGTAATGGATCACTAAGTACCTTATATTTATTCTCATTATATACAACATGCTATTATATCTCTATCATTTACTCATGAAATAAATATTCATATGTGATATGTACATTGGGGTTTTATTTACGATTGGTTGGCATTTGCTTTATCTTTGACGAGTTTCTTGTGATATTCTTCTCGCCATACGCCTTCCCCAAGTCACGATAGAGTCTAACGATGAGCAAGTGCGCGCCTTTAGTGCCTATGCTAATAAACGATTTTCATTTCATTTCATTTATATGTACTTACATTGTTTGTTAAAATTGAACGGGCTGGCAGAATGTATCGCCTGGTCGCGAATACTGCGATGTATATCAAACTTAATAAAGGACTGACTTGATATAGTGATACAGCGAAATATAGTTAAAGGATCTCATAAGAGAGACGTCGAAATGTAGCAATTAATTACTTTATTGACATTTATTGTAGGTATATGAGCGATAGAAAGAGAAACTATCATGGCATCCCTCTCATTCATGCCTCAACTTCAACACGATGAGAATATAGTTATTCCTTTCTAATGGTTGTTTCTTCCAGTCCAAAGTCCAATTTGTATCCATTTGAAATTTGTTTACTGCACATTCAAATTAGAATCTAAAGTTTTTTTGTTTTGTCTTTATCAGGCACCTGAGGCCAATTATTAAAATAAAAAGGATAGAATTTTTTTAAATTTGGAACTAGTTAAGGAACAACCCTTTATTTATTAATAATGAATTTAAAAGGTTTTAGGTCATTTAAGAAATAAAACAAAACGTTTGTGCCACATTATATTATCATCTATATATAAAAAAAAACATTATTGCAACCATCACAACAAACTTGTCAAATAACAATAATTATATAATAATTCTAAAAAAAACCTATGAAATGCCTTTAAACCTATCAACAAAATATAATTCATTAAATGTAAAGAAATTTAATAAAAAACAAACGTTAGAAAAATATTAGTTAATTGTATACTTTGGGAATGTATAGTAAATAAATATGATAGAAAAGTGAAATAACACGTAAAAACAGTAGGAATGTAGAGAAAGTATAAAACAAATTAAGTACATAAAAATAAATTTAGATGAAAGTAAAAAAAAAAAACAAAGGAAATGCAAGTAGTTCCGATTGCACCCAAAATGGCGCTCTTCAAATCAGAACAAAACAAGTCAATTCTGATCACCACTTAGATTAAGACCATCTAACCACAGAGGCTATGTTTCATTATCTTTTACACCAATAATATATTGAATTTACATAAAATATTATAACTATTGTCGAAAAAACAAATAACTTACATTTTTCACATATATTGCGGATTTGATTATTTTATTTTATTTTTGTTGGTGTTTGTGAAAAGATCTTTTTAGTATATGAGCGGAAATACGGCACTAACAAATAAATTCTATTTTTGAAGCAAGTATACATAATCATAAACGAGATGCTTAGAAGATACATGTAGTGTCTTATTGCACAAAAAATAGCCAATAACACTCATTAAAACACACGAAAACTATTTAAAAAGTAGTATCCTCACCCCAAATTCAATTGAATTAGCAATCCATTCCCTAATAGTAATCGATTAAAATGAGTTCACTAAGACTTTTAATGGCAAAAGTTATAAAACCTTGAATGCTATATAAATGTAATTATTTAAGATATTAGTGCAGATAACAACAAATCTGTACGGTAGGTATAAGTTTTACTAGATAGAAAGAATTGCAGATTGTAACTACAAATAGAACAATTCGGGACGCTCGACTGTCATTTGTTCTCACAATAAATGAAAATGACAGTCGAGCGTCCCGAATTATTCTATTTGTAGTTACAATCTGCAATTCTTTCTATCTAGTAAAACTTATACCTACCATATTTATAACGTAGATCAATTAGTCAATGTGAAAAGAATGAAATATTAATGCGATTTATTTCTAATTTGTAACCTGATATTATTATTAAAAAATGTGTTGGCACTTGGAAAATAAAAAATGTATTACATTCATTTTACTACTAACTTTCCTATATAAATAGATCTCATCTAATTTACCTGGTAACAGTATTGAGCTAAACATCATCACTAAGTGACAAACATTAAAATGTAATATAATAATAAACTAGCGACAATTCATTCGCTCATCAAGTACAACATTTAATGACCGAAAGTCGTATTGGAGTCTCCGAAACAAACGTCATACTTTATTGCTGTGTATAATCCAATAAACGGTTGGTGTGATGCAGAAGATGTAACTTAAAACTAGTTAATATTTTCACAATGTGCTGGCAACACTGAATGAATAAATGTGTTGCCAGTTAACAAAACCAAATACCACTATCACAAATATTAACACTATAATTTGTTTATAATCAAAAAGGAATAAAAATTCTTTGTAATTACTTTTTATTGATTGGTTTTTGGCAAGTGACTCTTACCTTTAAAACAGATCTGATTTTAAGGTAAACTACATTATGATATAAAAAACAACGCAATAAGAATTTTCATTTCTTTTAACAATTTTTACACTTTACACAAAAACAACAGATCTATCGATGAACACGAGAAAAATATTCACTAACAATAATAAAATTCTCTAATTATTCTTACAAAATAACCGTCGCAAGTGACAGATTCTTACTGTGACAAATCTGCAGTAAGGCGTGTGACGACTCTACTACTCGCCCATAGATGGCGCTCTTAACAATAGAACACACATTTCAACTAGTTTTTTTAATTTTTATTTTGAAAAAACCAACGATCTATAGGAACTATTCCTAAAAAAAAAACTAGTAAGTACATTACATAAGTAGATATGTGTAGAAAAATATAATTTTATTTTTTTAAGTATATAATAATTAATAAGATCAGATATACTTTATTTATACGAGATTTTATAAATTCCTTATTTAAGTATCCTTTGCAGCATACCGTTTACACGACCATCAATACACGGGATGCTGCTTTTTGAACAGGATCTAGGTTAATTTTTTTAAAAATGGAAACTACCCTACCAAGATCAACTATTCACGGAGGCGAGTCATAGTACAGTCAATACGAAAAATATAATAAATTCATTATTTATTGAAATAGTCCGTTAGTGTCTATGTTTTCAAACAGACCATTGACTAGACGCCTCCGTGGAAAGCAAACCTTAGTTTAAAAGTAATTTTGATATCATAACAGAGTTAAATCATAAAAATTCGACTAATTAACAACCCTATTTCCCTAAAATCAATTCCTTATATTACAGACACACCCTTACATCGAAACTAGGAGATTACATTTACTATGACAAAAGAAGGCTTCCACGGCTGTCTGTTGTCTCCACCATGCCTACTATGATTCAGTTGAATTTCAGGATTTTCAGAAAATAAATAAAAACTGACCATAAGGCCCGCATTCATATTCACTGATTACAGTTTAAGACCCGTAAATGTAATTCTACCATACAAAACAAAATAGACCAATCACACGCCTGAAACATTGTTGACGTGATTTTTGACCAATGATAATAGTCCATTGCAACTGTCTACTGTCACTTAGCTGTCATTACGTTCTGTTACACGCATTTATAAGAAAACGTTTCAATCGTTACTTATTAATATATAAATAACAGAACGAAATGCAAATTAATATTTAAACAACCGAATATTTGCTATACTATATAAGTATATGCAACATATTACTATTTTATTTTGATTACTGTCTAATGGTTGCTGTGTTTAAAGATTATTTATTACTGCATAAAATGGAATAAAATGTACTTAAGTAATGACCAAACCACGCTCAAGTGTTATTTCTGAATGCGGGCCTAAAAGCACAGTGTCTTATTAGAACGCTTATCTGAGGTGTATAATGTCTACACTTAGGGTGGCAAATTCATTTGTAGAGTTTGCAAATAAGTCGACGTCGAGTTCAAGAGACCGATGCGCTGTTTTTGTTTACGCTGTTCAGTCATCTGAAAATATATAAATAAATAAATTCTTTATTGGAAATTTTTTTTTTTTTCACATAGGCGAGCTTAATGCCGTCGGCATTATCTACCAGCTAACCTTTGTCGAGGTGAGCGTGATATTTGGTGCAATGAAAATAATAAATAATAATATATACTTAAATACAGACATATTTATGACGAAAAGTTATAAGCGAATTAAATAAATAGTAGAATTAAGGTATATTTTGCTTTGTCATAAAATATATTTTATTATTTAAAATATAGTATATGTATTATTATATAAGTTTATAAAACGAACACTATGATTACCTGGTCCCTCAATTCCGTTAACAAATCCGTTAGTATCTTGACATCATGCTGGGACTTCTCCAGCTGCGATTGCAGAGACCTCAGCTCCAGTTCACCACCATCGCCTTCACCACCTCCCACCAGAGACAAGGCACGCAATCGCGGAAACCAATCTAGATTATTTGACTGAAAACGGACACATGATTTAATGATTTTAGTGAGATGCGTTCGAGTTGGAACTTAATTAAAAACGTAACTCCAATCACTAGACAGGACAAGTATAGACATAGTTTTATTATTGAGAATATCACCATCTCTTCCTATCTTTAAACTTAAACTTAAATCACTATACCTATCTCCTTCTGAATAATATTTGTATATATTGAAATTATATATGTGTATGTTCATTATATATTTAGTTTACTTATATTTATATATTTTATTTATCTAAATTGCATTGCCCAATACTATTACTGCTTCTTCTATGACAATTGGTTATCTGGAAGAAATTACTTTTAGTGATAAGATCGCCAATTGCTCTAAATCTGCTTCCTATTGTTGTATTATTATTATTATTATGTTTTAAAGCAATAAAGTATTTATTATTATTATTATTATTATCGGGTTCTATTAAAAATAAAATTGAAATAATTTCAAAATATAATACTTTATCTCATGACAAAAAAAAATGTCCATGTTTTCCCATATACACAACACACAAACAAACTATGGACAATAACAAATTGCGATTTTGTGGATAACCTACGAAGTTAATAAGACAAGTAGGTATATATAAAAATTATATTATTGCATTGTCATCGATCCTTAATACGTATGCAAAGTTTCAAATTAATCAGACTTCTGGAAATTGGTGAAAATTATGCTCAAAGATTCCGTTACATACATACAACCCAAGCTAATAAAAGCGTGTTAATCACTCATCATACCTTGATCATGGAATGCACGTAGCTCTCGGGCCCAGTGAATTCGGTGGGATCCTTAACGCGCACCAGCACCATGAAATATAGATAATGCCACATGTTGTGTTCGCTCTTGATATGCTCCTCGAATGATACTGTTTTGTTGTCGAACGCTGAACGATTCAGACCTGGAAGTCCATGATTTGAAATATCACCATTAGTACTCTTTTCTCTAGACCAGAGGTCAGTAACCTGTTTGTCCTTAAGGGCGCAATACTAAATTTGAAAATCACCGAGGGCGCATATTTTACAAATCTGTCCACATGGTCTATGAGAGTACGCGTCTACTGTTAAAGGTTTTTTTTTTGAATTTCTTGCTCTTTTCCTTCGACTTCTTCTAGCAATAACTGTCAAATAGAATGACTAGTAGGTCATTCCTAGAACCTTTCCTTTATAAATGCATTTATTTACGTTTATGACAAATTTAATAGTAATAATAATAATAATACAAACCGCAAATAAAGCAGGTATTTTTCAATATCAATTCCTTCTGCTGCTTCTCGCTACGCAGGTCAGCGAACGTGTCGATGATAACACCGAATATCAGATTCAGTACAATGATGATCACCACGAAGAAGAACAGCAGATCGTAGACGACACGTGCTACGTATAACGGTTCCTGCAATGGTATGACATTGTATACCAGTCTTTCCCAAAGTGGGCGCTGAAGGCCTAGAGAGGGTATAATTAAACTCCAGGCGAGACTAAATGTTATTGAGGTTTTAAGGTAAAGAAGGGGGGGGGGGGGGTTCTACTAGTGGGCGTTAGACGATATAAGTTTGGGAACCTCTGTTGTATACCTATGTATGCTTATATTTTTTTTATTTTATATTTTATATACATATTATAGAACATATACATGTATTTTATATACATGTATTAATTAAATTAATTTGACATTTATTGTAACCACTGTGCAATCTGATTTATAAATTGTTTGAGTTAAAATTCAGTTTTTTAAATATTATTTTATGAACAGGCTATGATTGACGAGTTCCTTGTGGTATTTTTCTCGTCATAGCCTTTCCGAAGTCATTGTAGAGTCTAACGATGAGCAAGCGCACGCCTTTAGTGCCTATGCTAATAAACGATTTTCATTTCATATACTCTATGTGTATGCTCTACTCGTAGCAAGTCCACTTACAGCACTAGCAGGTGCCCGGAGTATATCTCCGATGCCGCCGCCGTTTCTCAGGCCTTGGTTAAGTGTAGTCACTATGCACATGATCAGAGAGTCGCAGCTTCGTTCCCGGAGATCACCGCCGACAGATACATAACGGTCCAGATTCTCTCTTCTACAATGCGACGTGTCTGCGTCTAACATAAATAAGACACCTTCAGGACAAGAACGACGCAAACATATTCTAGATACAATATTATGTATAAAACTTATTCAACGTACATCTCTGAGAGATAAATCTGCTCAATATAACATATTTACCACAGTCTCTCAATACTTCTATGATAATATATCATTTTATGTTTACCCTTAGGTATACAATAGGATGACAATGCCCCTATACAGCAGCTAGACTTCTACATCATAGTAGATTTATTACATATTATTATGACATTAGTATCAGTACTAATATTATAAATGTGAATGTGAGTTTGTTTGTTACGTTTTCACGCAACCGATCATCATGAAACTTTGAACACATATTTTTGGAGGTACTTACAAGTAACGTAGGATACTTTTTATTTAAAAATAAATATTATTTTTTAATACAGTTTCCAACTGACTATAGTTTCAGATGTTTGGAATCATATTGATTCATTTCTATTGAAATGATATCTAATACTTATTTAATGACTTAAATGCGAGCGAAGCCGCGGGTAAAAGCTAGTTTAATATAAAAACCTTGCATATGACCATACTCCGTCTTTACTATGGCGGCTTACAAATATCAAACATAAGAATATACTAAACCAGCCGCACCAACAGCTTATATAAGTAAAAAACCCACCACGCAAATATTTGAAAGCTGGGTCGTCACCGCATATTTCAGTACTATGCATGCCAGGTTTGGATTCCTCCTCTGAAATACAAAAATAAATCACACCGTATAATATAAAAACGTATACACTATTTTCAGCAATAACTCTCAAATTTATTGGTCATGCTATGGCGTTTATTTGGATCATTCCTCCCCACCACAATGACCAGTAATCTATACTAATATTATAAAGAGGAAGGATTTGTATTTTTGTATGTTTGTAACGAAATGGCTCAAAAACTACTGGACCGATTTCAAAAATTTCATCATTTGAATGCTACATTATCTCTGATCAATATAGGCTATATAAATTACAAGAAAAAATAAGGATCCTTACTAAAACTACAATAATGTAATCCAAGGTTGCCAAAAATTGCCATAAATTGTCTTTCATCGCATGCGCTGCTAAAATTATTGATAATAGTACAAAAAATGTGTCGATAGCATGTGTCTAACTATTGTAGTTATGTCACTATAACTACTTTTTAACATTTTAAAAGTTAATAGAAATTCCGACCAAAATCAGATCAAGTTGCATTGATCCTTACTCAAATAAATCATTTCCTAAGCAAGACTGTTTCATATTATTACATACAATTGAGTTCTAAAATTCTAAATATAAATATCTACCCGTGCGAAGCCGGGACGGGCCGCTAGTTCATTACATTTGAAGCTTCCTCAAGTCATCACATAAAACAATACAAACCATCGAGCCTGTCAATGTTCACGAGGAAGTCGTCCCTGAAGAACATGAAGCCGACGATCGAGAACATGTACACCAGCACGAGCGCCAGAACTGCTGTCAGGAGGATGGAGCGGCCATTGCGCGTCACCGATCTCATCACGTTTAACAGGGTCTCTTCACGGTAGACGATGTCCAGAAGCTGAAATAAGAACAAATAGAAAATTGTTGCGTATACTCCTTACTAATATTATAAAACATAAATATGTCTATGGTCATGGGCGTAGCGTAGGACTCTGACCCGTAAGGTACCTAATCAAATCAAAAAAACTTGATTATCTAGGTACTAACTACAATACTTAAAATCTGTAAGAAAGTTGACACTCGACCAGTCGTCAGTAGACACAAAAAAAAAAATTAACCGGGGTAAGACCGCGGGTATAGATTGCTAGTTACATATTATTTTAGACAGCTGCCCCACCCTGAGCTACGCCCATGTCTATGGTAGTAATGTCAAGTCGTGTCGTCGTAGTGAATTGTATATTTAATTTATAAATAAATAAAGTCGAAGACCAGTCAACAGTAGTTTAATTCCAATATAAAAAACAAAAATAACTGATTTGCAAAGACATTTTGCGTTTTACTAACGTATTATAGTGGCTTAGTGACAGCTGTAAAACTTCCGAAATTTTAGATTAATAAAAGAATAATAAGAAAGTTTTAGAGAAACTTATGTGAAATCTGATTTAAATGGATTTAAAATATATAATTATCACGATGCATTGTGTCAACAAAAAACAGGAAGAAACAAGAAAGATGACACTGACATACTAAACGTCAAAACCTTAAATCTTCTTAAATAAGTAATCGACCGCCACAAATAAACCCACAGGCTGCATTAAGGTGTAATACTACATCAATCAGCAAATATAAAGCTAGATTACCAGCAAAAATATTAGTAAAGCAATTATAAATTAGCTTACTACTTATCAAGTATTTATAAAAAGAAGCAAAAACTCACTAGAACGGAGAAAAAGAACGGATGGCAACATATAGCCATAAAACAGCAAACCAAATAAGCGCAATGGTACAGAATCGTCGGATCGGTGAGCACGGCCATCGTGGATTTGGACAGGGTGCCTTTGTTGCCCATTATGCTGACTAAATGAATGCCTTTCACTATTATCTGAAATTAAACATATTAATGTTAAAACGCATTCCACCCGAGTTAAGTTAAAAGTGTATACAGTACACGCCAAAGAAATATCTTAACTCAATACATCTCAGCATAAAATATGTATGTATGTATTGTGTATATTTAGTTATTATTTTCATTGCACCAAATATCACCGCAAAGCTAGCAAGGTTAGCAGGCAGATAATGCCAACGGCATTAAGCTCGCCTATGTGAAAAATTTTTTTTTTAATGGTATTAGAAGAAAATGCGATCGTAAGCCGCAAGAGTGTATTTCAAATTAGTTGAGATACAGTCGACAATCTTCAAATGAATACAGATTGGACTTTGGACTGAAAAAAGCAATCATTAGAAAGGGATACCTATATACTTATCTTATTAGTGGGATGTGGATATTTCGTTTCTCTTTCTATCGCTTATATACCTACAAAAACTGTATCCATTTGAAAATCGCCTCATGTACTAATGGTAACACTTACAGTAGCCATTCCTAGAGTCCAAAGAGTGGGTTCAGGTCCAGCATAGAAGATGAGTCGAACGATGCCGCTCGCCAATAAGGTCCTCAAAGCCGATGGCCGTGGTAACAGCATAAGCAACGCCGCGGCTCCCACTGACACCGCCCATACTACTAGCGATAAATGCTGACCTAATTCTGTTTAAGTATAATATGCAATTGAGAAAGGTACCGGGTTAATTGAAGAAAGAAATATATTAATTGTTTTATGTTTGTGTTGGTCTTGTCCTGATGCTCATAACACAGGGTCTCCTAGTTTGGGGTCAGGGAATTATACATATGTATATGTATTTTGATTAGTATTATTTAAAAGTCAAGTTCTTCTAACGTTGTTGAGTCATGTTGTCTCTCTCTAATATGATAAGTTAGATAGGGACAAAACACAATGTGTGTAGTCAGCATGTAAAAAGTTTATATTCATTTATTTTTATTATTACAACATAACTAAACATATTTCCCAAAGATGAAAACAGCAGAAAACTAGTCATAGAAAACGATATACTTTGCTTTTTTTTCTTAAATTAAACTTTATTTATTTTAGAGCTACAATAATAAAGTTGAATCCTAGAACTTCGTGAATTAAAAATCTACAGATGAAAAATCTATACCAATATTATAAAGAGGAAAGATTTGTATTTTTGTATGTTTGTAACGAATTGGCTCAAAAACTACTGGACCGATTTCAAAAATTCTTTCACCATTTGAATGCTACATTATCACTGATCAATATAGGCTATATAAATTACAGTAAAAAAATAATAATCCTTATTAAAACTACAATAACCCAAGGTTGCCAAAAATGTCTTCCATGACTTTTTCTAAAAAAAAATTATAAATAAATATCCACCCGTGCGAAGCTTGAAGTGGTCGCTACTTGTTTATAAAAAAAGTGTAACATAATCAAAATTAATGTGATATACTCACGTGGCGTTTTATCTTGAAATGGATAAAAAAATGCAACAATCAAATTAATAAGTACAGCGAAATTGAACAATATTGTGCTCCACAAAGACATGTAGGACGAGACCCAGAACAGTAACGGTTGACCTTAAAAAAAATCCAAAAGTTAGCTACCAGAAACTCCTTAATGGTATTAATTCAAATATCTTTATTGCATGTCACAATTATAATATTAAGATGTCAGTACAGTTTAGTGTCAATGTGATACCCGGTCAGGGCACAGCAATTAATAATACAATAATAATAATAAACAATTTTTTTATAATTAATTTTATTTTTCTTTATAATTAGTTCTGCATCGGTCTAGTTAGTCCAGTACCGGACTCTAGAACTATCTCTCAAATAAAAATGGCTGACAATGAAAATACATATATTAGGAGAATAGATTTTTCAAGTTTTCATTTCAAGTCAATCCAAAACAACTATACATGACAGCTGTCATGTGAATTAACTGTCACTTGAGTGAACCAATACTAATTGTAAAGATTATAAACACGAGCACGTCTTAACAGGTGTTACATAGAAAATTTACTACCTGAAAACAATACATTTACCTCTAAGTTTTTTCTGCCATTTCATTTCGTGGAATAAATTATCAAGTCTGTTAAAGAAATCTGCCACTTTACTGCCCTGGTCGTCGCGTTCAGCGGTCTGTAGCACTTTATGCTTACTGTCAGCTGGTAAGTATTCACAAATCTCCGGTATAGGGAACACTATTTGCTCCATGCTCCTGTCCGTTCTTACAATCTGGGGACAACACATTAGTACATATAAGAATTAGACACGAAATATATAAATATATACGAATACTAGCTGTTGCCCGCAACTTCGCTCGCGTAGTAATGAAGATATAAAGTACTATGAAATTTAATGATGTTTCATATTTCAACAACTCCTGCCCGTTCGGAGAGACCTTAGACATTTTTAATTCGGCCCTGTCACAAAATCCGTTCTTAGCGGACGTCTACTAACTATAAACTACCTACCTGCCAAATTTTATCTTTGTACGTCAAATCGTTTTCGATATTTCGTGGTGAGTTTCGCTTTTATCACTAGCTTTTACCTACGGCTTCGCTCGCATATAAGTCATTAAATAAGTATCAGAGATCATTTCAATAGAACTATACTTAATATTTTACTATAGTCAATTGGAAACTATAATAAAAATATATACATATATATTTTTTAAATAAAAAGTATCCTATGTTACTTCTAGTACCCCCAAAAATATGTGTACAAAGTTTCATGATGATCGGTTAAGTAGTTGTTGCGTGATACAAACAAACTCACATTCACATTTATAATATTAGTAGGGATATATAGATAGATTATCTATATTAGTGCATTTGTTTTGACTTGGAATCGACCCTCGTACTTCTGGGTCTGGATTTATTAAGTATGTGATGTATCCCACCTCAATCTGAGCTGTGTGCGTGCGATAGTACTGCAGTGCAAGTGCATGCGGTGCGCCGGCAGAGGGCGTTGCACGCACCAACGCCGCCAGTTCCTTGTTGTGGCCTGACAGTTGGTGACACAGTATGTAGATATTATGGCCCACCTGTAATACAGAAACAAAATAGATATTAAACTAAGTTTGGTTGGGAACAGTGTGTTATGGGATATTTGATGGAAAAAACTAACCTCTTTCGGTGAAACCCCTTGTACTGGTGAATCGTCTTCAGAATCGGAATCTGTTTCCATTGAGTTCTCTTGGTGGAACGCCGAACACGCCACATCCACCTAAAATGTAAACGCTTGTAATTTAATTAACACTAGATTTACCACCTTAAATATACCTATTTCTACCAAAACCAAAAAAGTATATATTTGTTACAAATATATATGAAATAATATAAAATTCATAAAACTAATTCTTCTGTTATAAATGAAAGAAGATTAGAAGAATTAAAGAAAATGTTACACGCACTAGGAATTTTAATTTGATCTTGCAAGACCAGTCATTTTGACTGGTCTGGTAAATCTAGTGTTAACTCTGTAATGATAAACTATAATACATTAATGCGAACCTGTCGGTGGTACGCAGAACTAAAAATACTCGATAGAAAAAAAATGTATTAATTTTCTATAATAGCTTGACATATGATCACATTACACCACCACATACAAATGTCGCCTTCGCTATGCCGGCTTAAGGAAATAAAAGTGAGCTATATCTATCAAGCATTATCCAAATCAAAATTATTCACTAATACACTTACCAATTGTTTAGGATTCATATTATACAGAATTCGTTCAGCATTATTTTCAGAGTCGTTTCTCGATTCCATTATGGCCAATAGTAGTTTGGACGCGTTATTCTTCAGTTCCAGCACCAAGTCCATGCGAGTCTTCCCCAATGGGTTGATGTCGTTTAATATCAACGCGGTGATGATGTCCAGCCCGTTGCTTTCATGTGTTGCTATGCAGTTCTGGTTATCGTGGCATGGTCCTAATAAACAATCATTAGAAAGGGATAACTATATTCTTATCTTGTTGAAGTTGAGGCATGTGTGAAAGGGATGCAGATATCTCCTTTGCCGTTCACGCACCACGACCGTTTCTCTTTCTATACTATCGCTTATATACCTACAAAAACTGTATCCATTTGAAAACCGACATGTGTACATATAAACATTTACATTGGTACTGGACTAGATTTTTTAAGATACATGTTAACATCCAAGGTCGCTCATGATGTCAATTATTACAAACATCTAATGAGGTATTATACTTCTCTGCATTAGCACCTGTCTTCACTCATGTACCAACTACACTCTAGCTCAGGGGTCGGTAACCTATGACCCGTGGGTCATCAGGTGACCCATTTGTTAGTTTCAAGTGACCCATTCTAGTTCCGAAAATAAAGTATAAGATATACAAACTTTTTTTTTCCCCCAAAAAATTGACGTCACAAGTTCAACATCAGGGGAGCCATTGATATCGTAGATAAAATTTATAAATAACGTTTATTCAACTATATTTGTAAGTATTTTCTATATCTTATTATTTACTAAAATGCTGTTTTAATACGAAAATATCTCTGACCCGAACGTCTCTGTATAGTCGCATTGTGGTTAATTTTGACCGGCAGCCAAACCAAAAAAGGTTGCCGACCCCTGCTCTAGCTTATTAATTAATATTTAAAAATGCGATATAAATCTTAGCAGCGCCATCTAGTGGTCACCAATTACCTTGACAATACTCGGTGAGGGTTTCCAAAGTTTGATTAATAAGCGTGACGTTCCCCTCATTAATATACAGGCCCAACAGTCCGAGCCCGCCTGTTGTCGAACCACAAATGCAGTCTAAGAACATAAGACTTTCTGACACTAAGTTAAAATTCGATTTGTTGTTCTGATTACGCAGAAGATTCTGGAACACACAATAAATACATAGATATTTATTTATTTATAAAGCCTACATACAAAATATCATTATGACTATATATTATAAAAAGAACTATTATACTATTATACAAACTAAATGAAATTTTAATTATAGGATAGGACGGCATGCTCGAGGTGATAAAGGGATAGATACTACAATTCTAATAAAATTACAAAAATACATAGTTTAGATATTACACAATAACGAAAATAAAAATAAAAAACAAGAACCAAATAGATATAAGAAAGAGGGGAAAAAATGCCTTTAGCATGAATGGTAACAAGTTAAGTTTAAGTTAAATTGCAAACCTATCGGTGAAGCGCTGAATCAAAAACGAGCTTAAAGCGCTTTTAAATGTTAAATTTGGCACTAGTACCTCTCACACCAAACCTGGATATTCTGTACAATGGATTTCAGGAACAAGGACAACAGAACCACAGCAGTTTGTAAAATAAACATATCTACCTGCAGGTCAGGGTTATGATTTTCACAGAGTAGTTGTAAAAATCGTAAAATCGGCTTCATGACCGACACTTTTGCAGGAAGTACATCCGCGTTGCCGACCTCGCGCTTCTTTTCAGCCATTATTTCTTCCAACACCGTTGTACCTAAAAATTAAATATACCTTTACTGGTAATTTAACAGCGATTGTAATTATTATACGCGACGTGGCCATAAAAAAAGCGACAGTGATATATATCGACCTCACACGACAACCTTGTCTTTATTTAATATCACCTTCAACTACTGATACAAAAGAACTCATACTATTACTGTCAATTTAAATTAATAATTTGGAATGAAACAAAAGAGGAACGTGAAGGACGTTCTAGCTGTTGCCCCCGACTTGGTTCGCGTAGTAATGAAGATATAAAGTACTATGAATTTTAACATGAAAAAGTAGTTACTGAGGCATAACTGTAATAGTTAGACATATGGTATCGCAGATTTTTTTTGTATATATTGATTTCCTCTATAAAACTGTAGTACATCACTTTGCTCTATTGTCAATAATTTCCGCAGCGTACGCAATATAATGATTTTTTTTGTATTTTTTTCACACTTTGGGGTACATTATTGAAGTTTTCATACGGATCCCAAACGTTTTTGAAAATATTCTATAGCCTATGTTCATCTGGGATAATGTACGATTCTAATGGTGAAAGAATTTTTCAAATCGGTCCAGTAGTTTCTGAGCCCATTGAATACATAGAAACAAACAATCAAATGTTTCCTCTTTATATATTAGTATAGATATAGATATTGACTAACTAAATAATCAGGATAACAAACCGTGTGTCATCGTGTGGATATCGGAGTAAGCATGTATCGCCGAGCCGCACGCGTTCGTCACCTCCTCGTCCATTTCCTCGCCGACCACCAGAGGGCCTCCCGTCGCCGATTTACCTTATAACACATCCAACTGTTTAATCCACTTTACAATCAATTAAAACTATTATTAAGAATTGTCTACAATAAATTCAATTGTTATATAATATATATACATAATTTATTTTGAGTTTTAATACTGTAGCATGGCAGAATAAAGTACAGCAATTATTCCTGCAAACGTAGTTTTCGATTTTTACAAAACTTCATGGGCAGACAAACAACAAAACATATACGTATAGGTAGGTTTATATGACATTCAATTCAATTCTAAGGTTTCTGCATTCAGAAATTACGTTCAAGCATAGAGTTCAAAACTCCAAATGTCACTCAGCCATATAAAACAAAATAGACCAATCACACTCTTGAAAAATTGTTATCGTGATTTTTGACCAATGATAATAATTCATTGCAACTGTCTACTGTCACCTAGCTGTCATTACGTTCTGTCATATCAGCATAGTCCGAAAAAACATTTTAGTATAATATATATATATATATATACGCATTTATAAAATATCGTTTTTTTTATAGGAATAAGTAATGTTTTTCATCATATTTAAAGCATTGTTAATGAAGCCATACTATTATTGTTGCAAGGCGCGAAGAGATGTGATGTTGTCAAATGGTTTTTTATTAAATATTTAAATGTTACATTTTTATATCTCATTCCCTCACACTATTTAAATATAAGGTAATTATTTTATTTATAATAATCATTATGATGTTTTACATGTTTTGAGGAATAAAAATCTTGCCTCGAATTTGAATTTGATTTGAGGTTATATTTGACCAGTTTTTGTAGATTATGTTTGATTTTATCATTCACTATCATTCCCACTATTCTATTAATGAGGGAATGATAAAATCAAACATAACCTACAAAATTTCGTCAAAAATAACTCCAAATTGAATTCCCATAGATGATCCATTTGGTTTAATAGCTCTTATTTGTAATAAATAATTCTATTTTCGATATATTTTCATAACACCTTTATACTTTTTAGGGTTTTGGGATCAAATAATAATGGCAAAGAAAAAGCGAGATGAAACAGAAGCTAAATTAAAGAAAAAAGAGTATGACAAACAACGCAGAGAACAAATCAAAGCTGATCCTGAAGCATTAAGAAAACTTCGTGAAAAGGAAAAGCTGAAATACTTAAAAAAAAACAAAACGGACAAATTAAGATGATATCTACGATGAGTTCCAGAGAAAAACGACAAAAAAGGAAGCAATGGAGAATAAACAGTAGATCTTATTATCATAAGAAGACACAAAGATCCCAAAAATCATCAGAACCAATATCTTCTCCAACGTTGATAACGGATCGAGTGAAAAATAATAAGGAAACAGTAGCTGCTCGTCGAAAACGTCTATTGAGGAACCGTAGGGCTATTATGTACGCTAGAATGTCGAACCTTAAAAAAAAGTTAAAGGAGTGACGACGAAGTGAAAAATTTCGGAAGAGATGTTTTAGAGATACAAGAAAAAAAGATTCATCTTCTCCTCAAGCCAAGGTATCGGCACTTTTAAAAAATGTGAAAGTAAAGCCGATAATACGAAAAAAATTACTGTTATGCGAAGTTCTGACTCAAGAAATTTAAAAATATATTTTTGTTAAAATGTTGAAAAACTAGTTTTAATGAAATAAATTCATGTTCAGATAAAAAAAAGGCGTTTATCGTGTTAAGTTAATCTAAATATAATCATAGTGTTATAAAAATTCACTTCCTCACTTGAATCATCATTCCCTCATAATTGACTTTTTTCACCACCACTTTATTTTCATTTAAATCAAAAAAAGCTGGGGACCACATAGTCAGCTGAGGTAAGTTACTTGTGTACTATATATTGAATACATAAAATTGTCCATTATTGCAAATTATATTCTTATTATTATTCGGAGTCATTTTTCGCAAATTCATGAGAACTACTCATTTATGAATAATCATATTGCAATGTAATATTACGTAATATTTAGATGTAACCTTATAATCTCCCTTTGGTAGGTATTTTTGCAGTATTTTAGCCCTAGGGTTCCGCGGAACACACTTTGAGAATTGCTGAATTATATTATTTATTACACACGAGAAGCACCTAACCTTTTTACAAGAGAGAGTGGTCGAGTCACAGACTAGTGAGTATTGGCAATCAGTGATATATTTGAGTGGTTATTTCCATTTAAATTATTTCTTATTCTAGCACCTGTATATCACATCTTACACTGATAAAAAAAATTGTGCTATAGTTTTATTATTATTGCTGGCCAGCAAATTTAAAAACAAAACAAAAAACAAATAACATGCATAGTAATGTTGCGACGAGAACTGTGCTTATCACGAATTTTAGTTTGGCTATCGAACCGAGTTCGCTTCAAGCGATTTGTATGGAAATTTGAGCAGCGCCACCGCGTACGGATTTGGAACTACAACATTTTAGATACTTTTTATTAATTTTCAAACGCCTCAATCTTTCGTTCATTTGATAGATTGCTGGTGCTCGTTAGTCGTTAGTAAAAATTCATGATCCCGATTGCTAACGGATCCGTTTTACTTGTGACAGCTCGATTCGAAAGCCAGGCTAAATTCGTGATAAGCCCACTGGTCTATAAAAAATATATATTTAAACTGTATTAAAGCAGGGACCATACCTCAGTCAGAAGTTAAAATAATCATAACTCAAAACAACAATAGTACATTAAACAAGCCGAACAATTCGCCGAAATTTAGTGTTGCCAACAATAATAACTAGAGACAAAGCTACAAAGACCTGTTTCAAACGTCAGTTGTCAAACTCTGACAGACCGCAACGTAACCTGCCCCCGGGTTCGTCCCCATTGTTTATTATGCTCCCGAAATGTGCTAGAAATTAATTTGCTATAGTTTAAATAATTTGTTTTAGAATTACTATGTACTATACAATATTTATTTAATGTCGAATACATAGTAATTTTTTTTTTAAATTTTATATATCGCTCCTATTTGCTAACGTTTTATTAATTGTCTTAGCATTTGTTATTTAGTAATTACAAAGTAACCTGAATAAACTAAATTGAAAGACTTTATTATCGCAAGCCGTTCAGAAACGACACTCGAGCAGTGATCTCTACTTTGTTGCTTGAGCGTAGATTAACTTTTTTTTTGTTTAGGAATAAGCTACGCAATTAAGCGATTACAGTTCAAACTAAGCTTTGAGATATACCCTACATAGATTTCATTATTATATCAATGTATGCGTATATATAAGCAAGTATATTTCGTCCAAAATGTTATTCTAAACAGAACTAACCTTTGCTTTGTATTTCTAGTTGAGTTACTGGGATTATACCTTCAAGTAGGCAATTCCATATTTGTGTTGTTTTGAACGATTTGGGATG
>JAPWLS010000220.1:0-15853 GCA_028551675.1 Tineola bisselliella
TAAATGCTACCTATCTATGACAAAGGGTATTTATCCCAGAAGAAGATCTATTGGGGCATAACGTTAGAGTTTTACTGAAATGAAATAAAAATCGTTTATTAGGCGTGCACATGCTCATCGTTAGACTCTACAATGACTTCGGAAAGGCATATGACGAGAAGAAGACCACAAGGAACTCGTCAATCATAGCCTGTACATAAAATAATAATAAAAAAAACAATATTTTAACTCAGAAAAAAAAGTAAATAACAATTTATAAATCAGATTGCACTGTGGTTACAATAAATGTCAAATTAATAACATATATGTATATATATATATATATATATATGTATTCTACGTGTCTTATTGTCTTTGTGTTCATCTATTAAACAGAAATGTTGTTACATATGTTAGGTATGATAGTAAGTATTCTCCTAAAACAAATGGATACAGTTTTTGTAGGTATACAAGCGATAGAAAACAAAAAGATCTCTGTGTCGTGAACGGTAAAGGAGATATCTGCATCCCTTTCACACATGCCTCGACTTCGACACGATAAGAATACAGTTATCCTTTTCTAATGATTGTTTCTTCCAGTCCAAAGTCCAATCTGTATCCATTTGAAGATTGTTAGCACTTAATATACATTATATTGTGATTTATATATAAAAAAAATACAATGTAAAGCAGTTGTATGCGAGCTTCGAAAGTAATTATTCAAATGAGATGTTTGAATTTTTTAATCACTTTCATAAATTATGACTTCTAACATAATTATGGATAGGCATTTGAATTATTGATGACTCAATTTCTTACGTTAATTTGTTTCTATGTACTTTTATTGCTATAGTTACCTGATTTTTATTTTATTTGTTTGTGTGTGCGTATTCTTCAGTATAGTATTTTGTTAAATGCTATACAATTGTTATTTTGTTTAATTTTTAAAACTGACACGGTCTTCAATTATCTTAACCATGCCTGTTCCTATTTTATAATTAAAATTTCATTTGATTTATAATATACTAGCTTTTGCCCCGGGGCTTCGCTCGCATTTAAGTCATTAAATAAGTATCAGAGATCATTTCAATAGAAATGAATCAATATAATTCTAAACAGCTGAAACTGTAGTCGATTGGAAACTATAGTACAAAATAATATATTTTTTAAAATAAAAAGTATCCTATGTTACTTCTAGTACCTCCAAAAATATGTGTACAAAGTTTCATGATGATCGGTCAAGTAGTTGTTGCGTGAAAACGTGACAAACAAACTCACATTCACTTTTATAATATTAGTAGGGATTGTATTAAAGTATTATTATTATTTATGTATGAGTTAATGTAACAGAATAATAAGTCATTGGAATTTAAAAAAAAAATATAATAACAATCACAAGTCGCGTGCAAATAGTTTTTTTCTCACCAATCAGGATGATGACGTCATCAATTACTTAATAATCTATAATTATATGTCTGTTTTTTTATATGAAAAATTATATTTAATGACAACTAGCTAATTATGCTTGTAATTTATCTACAAAAAAAGCTATATATATATATGAATTAAGCTGTAATATACGTATGTATGTAACTATTATATCGGTTCTACTTAAATATAGACATTATATACTAGATACAGGGTGCTCCGTAAGTAGTGGATCAAACTAAAAGTGGTGACAGAAGGGGTCACGTCCTATTAGAAAACAAATTTAACCAATAATTTCAATTTGTTGATATCTTCAATAAATATTTCATAAAGTTGTACATTTCTCTGAATTATTTTTATGTTAAGATATAAAAACGTTATTGGGCTTCACGAAGAAAATGTTTGATTTTGAAAATGTATTGTTGAAAAATAATAAATACAAACTACATGTAGGTACAAAAGATTCGTTTATTAAAGGAATGAATTTTAGTGTAGTGTTATAAAACTAAATATTAAGATGTAATGTGTGGGGGATCGCAAGACTTTTTATTTAACTTTCTGTGGGCTTATCACGAATTTAGTTTGGCTTTCGAATCGAGCTGTCACAAGTAAAACGGATTCGTTAGCATTCGGGATCATGAATTTTTACTAACGACTAACGAGCACCAGCAATCTATCAAATGAACGAAAGATCGAGACGTTCGAAAATTGACAAAAAGTAATATTATTATTAGTAAAATATTGTAGTTCCAAATCCGCACGCGGTGGCGCTGCTTAAATTTCCATACACATCGCTTGAAGCGAACTCGGTTCGAAAGCCAGACTAAAATTCGTGATAAGCCTACTGGCTTTTTCATGGGTCGCGACATAAAAATGGTTGAGAAACGATGGTACTATACAACAGGTGTGAGCAACGGTTTATTTTCATGTCGTATCTTTTAAAACATCATAGATTAGCTACCGTAGCTGCAACAATTAAAGAGTGCATTACTTGCAAATAGCGGTTAAAATTAAAGTTTAGTTTGCAGTTAGTTTACTTTAGCCGTTTAAATAAATTCGAAACTATTACACTCCATATTATGTGTCGCAATTTGTAAACAACCGGTGGATCAACAGCCATAGTTGTCGACCTGCGCACGCGCACCTGAGTAAACGATAATATCGGTGCCATCTTGCATTAACATAACGACGACCAAATGTATATTCTTGTTGTTACGATACCAACTACGATTTTTTTTTTAATTTCCAACTAGAATTAAATTCTAATTCAGGATAGGGATTAATATACTATAGCTATTATTATAATCGAATGTAGTACTTTCACATATTAGTATTTCAATATTTAGGGGTTTTCGGACACCCCCTAAAAACAATTGACACCCTTCTCCAAGGTATCAACGCTTCCTTTAATACAGCCATTCTCAAAGTATGTTCCGCGCTAAAATCCGGGCTAAAATACTGCAAAAAATACCTACCAAAGGGAGATTATAAGGTTACATCTAAATATTCCAACTAAATATTACGTAATATTACATTGCAATCATAAATACATATAAATCAATTTTTTATAACTATATTAAGGCTTTTTCCTTCGCCAAAAAAGTTTGAGAACCGCTGCTTTAATAGATAAAGTAAAAAAAGTAAAGGTTTTGCTTAAATTACTATAAAAATATTGTGTTTGCAAAATTTTGTATGTAAAGCCCAATTAAAATAAATAATTAATTTTAATTAATGACAGTGTTACTCAAAAATTTGTTCAACTTCAGTTTTAATTAGAAATCTTATTACGATAACCAATTTGTTTATGTTAACAATAAAAACTGTAGTGTGGTTAAATAAAAGATTATTAAATATTGTTAAACTTAGGTGCCTTTATTAGCGCTTAGGTTATTTGGCAACTGACATCAGTTGCGTTCCGTTACACGTGTTACATTATTTATTATAACACGTTCCGTTACAAAAACGATTGTGGAACTGACAAGAATAGGTTCCCTAAATCCTATTGCCCAATGTAACCTCATGACCGCATACAATTAGGCGAAAACGGGTTTACTTATGTTAATTTAAAATATTTGTCTTTCATTTCTACATCTGCGACCTTATTTGAAACGTCCAACAATGTTTTACAAAAAAAAAATTAGTCGCACTTCAGAATAAATTTCAAAAAACTGTGGCAGTCGTTTCTACAGGCCGAAAATACTTATTTAAGAAGATTTGATGTTTTGACGTTTAGTCTGTCAGTGTCATCTTTATTGTTAATTTTTCTGCTCTTTTCATTGTGATAATTATATTTTTAATCCATTTTATTCCGCAATATTATTTCACATAAGTTTCTCTAAAGACCGACATAATCTCAATCTCAATGATGAGTGTTGCTTTCATTTGTTTCCACTTCCAATAACTGTCTTACGATCAAATTAAAATATTACATAGAAAATACTATAGTTTTTCCTTATTCTCCTACATCATCCATAGATTCCTATTAGAACACTTGAACTTGTAAAAATACAATTATACTTAATAATATGAAAAAAAAAGTGTGTGTGTGTGTGTGTCTTAGTGTACACACGTAAGTGAAACTTCTTTATCGAGGTATGAGAGAAATTTGCTGTCACATTTTTCTGTTACGCGTCACATTTTTATGTTACGCGCCATATAAGTAATATATTTTTCAAATCGCTGTATCTCGAGAACCGATGACGTCAGCGCGACCGTGTAAAGGGTTATTTTGATCAGAATTTGGAGGTCTATTCGATTTTTTTTCTGGATTTTTTGTCGGTTAGGGGGAGGGGGGGTTCGGCAGCGTTCCTTGATTGCTATATCTCTGAAGGTAGACATCTTAAGTGGGTCGTGTAAACGACAATTTTGTTCAGGAACATGAATTCTTTCAGGATCTGAAAAAATATTTTGCTTAAACATTATCTAATTTAGCTTTACTTAACCAATTTCTGTAAAGTTGTAAATAGTAGATTATTTTTCGAAAAATAATGTCATATAAAAGTTTCACTTCTTACGTGTGTACACTAATACACACATACAGTAATACCCCGTTTTACGCGACCCCGTTATGCGCGGTTTCACAATTCAAATTTCGCGCTCATTTGCCCCGCATTACGCGAAAGAGTGCGTATAAACATAATGTAGTCATCAAATTCTCTATGGTCACGGGAATTTTAACGGAACATATCCCTCGCGTAAAGCGGGGCATTACTGTACTTTTTTTTTGTAGCTCTACTCCTAAATCAAAACTACTAAAAACTAGTCACTATCATAATAATATAAAAATATTTACATTACTTAATTGCTTACAAAAATAACAGAGCGAAATCCTAAATTGGATTGGATTCGAACCTATAGCATTTCCTTTGTTACCATCCAAAACAGGACACTACGACCTTGTACGAAGCCATTGTTACGAACATCGCATTTCGTTGATTGAATTATTTATTTCAGTCGCAATATTACAATTAATTACGTTCTATTTTTGGTACATTTAATAATTTATTAAGTACTAGCTTTTACCCGCGGCTTTGCTCGCATTTAAGTCATTAAATAAGTATCAGAGATCATTTCAATAGAAATGAATCAATATGATGTCAAACGGCTGAAACTATAGTCAGTTGGAAACTATAGTAAAAAAAAATATTTTTTTTTAATAAAAAGTATCCTATGTTACTTCTAGTACCTGCAAAAATATGTGTACAAAGTTTCATGATGATCGGTTAAGTAGTTGTTGCGTGAAAACGTAACAAACAAACTCACATTCACATTTATAATATTAGTAGGGATATTCAAAGGAATTATCAACAACTAGCTGTTGCCCGCGACTACGTCTGCGTAATATTGAAGATATAAAGTATTATGAAGTTTAAAGATATTTCATATTTCAGTCAACAGACAATGCCTATCACACTTCTGTAATAAAGTGGTATCTAACCACAAAAATGACACCTAACCTCAAAAATTACTTATAAAATACTGCATATATAAAAATGACAGACGGAAATAAAAATAAATATGGAAAAAATCCAAACAGCTGAAACTATAGTCAATTGGAAACTATAGTACAAAATAATATGTTTTTTTTAAATAAATAATATGTGTACAAAGTTTTATGATGATCGGTTAAGTAGTTGTCGCGTGAAAACGTAACAAACAAACTCACATTCACATTTATAATGTTATATATAGGCATTCGATATTAATATATGTAGAATAGCTCCCTAAGGATCAAACGAAACTTTCAATAGCCATCTCTGAATACTAGTGCGTTTGTTGTACTGAATCGATCCTTTTTGTGTTTATAATATGAATTTTTAAGTAGACAATCATGTTATCACATGCCAACCAACTACGACAGCATTGGCATAACACTTAAAGTTATGTAACTTACAAGTGAAATTATTGACAATAATATGCATATTCATTTTAACCTAAATACATTTATTATATTATAGTAGACATGCTAATTCAATAAGAGTTTTTTTGTTTCCATTTCAGCTAAATAAATTACGAAGATTTCGTATAATCAGACTAAACTACGTAGTAAATTTGTTACTCTTATTGTTACGGGACACTATAAAAATATATATAGGTATAACAATTTTAACCTTTAACAGTTTCTGTATTCCGAGTTTCTTGTGGTCTTCTTCTCGTCATGGTAGAGTCTAACGATGAGCAAGCGCACGCCTTTAGTGCCTATGCTAATAAACGATTTTCATTTTCAGTATATCAAATATACAAATAATAAAAATATAAATCCCTACTTCCCTACTAATATTATAAATGTGAATATGAGTTTGTTTGTTACGTTTTCACACAACAACTACTTAACCGATCATCATGAAACTTTGTACACATATTTTTGGAGTTACTAGAAGTAACATAGGATACATTTTATTTATTTTTTACTATAGTTTCCAAATGACTATAGTTTCAGCTGTTTGGAATCATATTGATTCATTTCTATTGAAATGATCTCAGATGCTTATTTAATGACCTAAATGCGAGCGAAGCCGCGGGTAAAAGCTAGTAAAAATAAAAAAAAATCTTTTTTTTATTTTTGTTTTTATTGATATATCTTAAAAATATAATTCTCAACCTCGTGAAAAAAATCAATACAATAATGAAAACTCTATACAAACAAAACACAATACTAACTTTAACACTAGAAGTACTAACCGGTCAATATGACCGGTTTCAAAAATTCTTCACAAGACTTTTATATACAACCCTACTCATTATTTTTTGTAAACGATACTATTATTTACAATTCTACAATCAATTTATTGAATTATATTTAATACTTTGCACGCACAAGTCATCCGGTTATTTTGACCGGTTGGTAAAAATAGGTCATATTGACCGGCTCGTAGTTCTAGTATTAAATAGTTCTCTTGTAAAATTACGATTTTATATATCCTAGTACTTACCATGTTTATATATTTATTTATTTATAAAGCCTACCTGCAAAATTACATTAGAACTACATATTATAAAAAGGACTACTATTATATAAACTAAATGAAATTTTAATTATGGGATAGGACGGCATGCTGTAGGACCTGACGATATGTACTACAATTGTTTTCATCATACAAGCAAAGTCGTAAAGCGATGATGTTAATCGTTAGTTAGTTCACGTTATCGTTAAAGTTAAATATAGTGGTTTAACTCAACCGTGAGGCTATGACTTCCCAACAGTTTATAATCGTGATAGACGTGATCTGGTTTATCACTGACATCTACTTGATGTTAAATACCTTTGTGGATACTTACTTTTAGTTTTGCTCAGGCTTTACATTCAGGCTTTTTACAGTCCACTAGATATTAAGCTAGAGCAGTGGTTCCCAAAGTGGGGCCCACGCAATCTGTTTGTTAAGGAGGGCAATTCGACACGAGTTCAACCCTTTCGCTCCGGGTCATTTAAATGGAAATTTAACGAAAAAAGAATAACTGCGGTAAATAATTATTAGGTATAATTTCGCTTGACGAGACCAAAATATCAACTAGGTGTTTGGTTACATATGGGGGGCATAAGAATTTTAGAAAGGCTAAAGTGGGACATTGCTCAAAAAAGGTTGGGAAACACTGAGCTAGAGTGAGGACTCCAAAGTATCCATTTTGAGCTTCTATTTCTGAGGCCCATAAGAAACGAAGCTTTCATTTGTAATCATCTGATCATTACTCACAACGTGTACTAATTACAGTGTGTTATAATTAACAAAAAAACTTTATAATTAATCAAACGTGAGTTTTTTCGAATGTCGAACAACCTCGTGTTCACTGTTTATTTAATTTTACAAATCTAATTTAAAAATGACCTCAACTAAACTACGCTCAAACATAGATTCATAGAATACAGTTTAAAATTTCGAACTCAGCCGTACGAAACAAAATAGACCAATCACACGCTTGACACATTGTTGGCGTGATTTTTGACCAATGATAATAATCCATTGCAATTGTCTACTATCACCTAGCTGTCATTACGTTCCGTTACACGCATTTATAAAAAATCGTTTCAATCGTTACTTATTAATGTTTAAATAACAGAAAGGAAAAAATGCAAATTAATATTTAAATTGAATATTTGATATATAAGTATATGCAACATATTACTATTTTATTTTGATTATTGTCTAATGGTTGCCGTGTTTAAAGATTTATTATCGATTACTTCTTATTATAAATAATTATTTTTACACAAAATGTAATAAAACGCAATTTAAACACAGGTTTCATGTTCAAATAATATTTACGACGATAATGAAAACAAATGCTTGTTTTTCGATTGAATTCGTGGCCAAACCCGTTTTTATACAACAGTGGCTCCCTCTATCCATGAAATAAAATACTATAATGATATTCGAATAGATGACGTCACTAAACAAGTATTAAGTGATCACAGTTCAAAGTACACTCAAACGTCGTTTTGAATACAGTGGGCTTATCACGAATTTTAGTCTGGCTTTCGAACCGAGTTCGCTTCAAGCGATTTGTATAGAAATTTGAGCAGCGCCACCGCGTGCGGATTTGGAACTACATTACTTTAGATACTTTTTGTTAATTTTCGAACGTTCATTTGATAGATTGCTGGTGCTCGTTAGTCGTTAGTAAAAATTCATGGTCCCGATTGCTAACGGATCCGTTTTACTTGTGACAGCTCGGTTCGAAAGCCAGACTAAATTCGTGATAAGCCCACAGGTCTTAAAATTTAACAAAGTCATTGTTACATCATAACAAGCGATTACATTTATAAAAGAAGATATATATACAACAAAACAAACAAATTAATCAATGGCAAAACATTTGTAATGGGTATATGGTAGATCTACTTATCCTTTTGAGCTGGATGTCTCAATTTAACCTCCAAAATAATAAGACGTATTGCTTTTAAAACAGTGACAAGTGTCGACACGTTTGTTTATTTTTACTCGTCAATACAAATACAAATATAAATGAAATAAATTATTACAATCGATTTGATTTAGCTGCTGTATACTGGCATTGTCCACTTACATACTAATGTCATAATCTTCTTAAATCTATATATATAAAACTCAAAGGTGACTGACTGACATAGTGATCTATCAACGCACAGCCCAAACCACTGGATCGGGCTGAAATTTGGCATACAGGTAGATGTTATGACATAGGCATCCGCTAAGAAAGGATTTTGATCAATTCTACCCCCAAGGGGATAAAATAGGGGATGAAAGTTTGTGTAAATCTTATTAGATTTTCGACTGATTGAATTGAAATTAAAGATTGGAGCTACTATGATGAAGACGTCATAACCTATACCTAATTAATAATAATACTTCTTAACGCGAGCGAAGCCGCTGGCAAAAGCTAGTATATAATAAATCTACTATGACGTAGAAGAATAGCTGCTGTATAGGGGCATTGTCATCCTATTGTATACCTAAGGGTAAACATAAAATGACATAGATTATGTCCAAGCTTTATTATCAGTAAGATATTCATGTAACGCAGCGGTTCTCAAACTTTTTTGGCGAACGAAAAAGCCTTAATATAATTATAAAAACTGATTTATATGTATTTATGAATAATCACATTGCAATGTAATATTTAGTTGGAATATTTAGATGTAATCTTATATTCTCCCTTTAATAGGTATTTTTTACAGTATTTTAGCCCTAGGGTTCCGCGGAACACACTTTGAGAATGGTTGATCTAACGTGTAATATGATTTTTGAACAAGTTTGCTTTTTATGAATTTCTTGAACTAATAAAACGTGGGTTTCGTAATGAGCCCCCTCCAGTTTCACCTGGTAACCGCATATGCCTAATTGAATCGTCGAGTTCGTGACAATGCACGCATGGAAATCGACTAGACATTATCAAAACCACACTTAAAAGTGAAGGGACGAGCATTTCTTTTGTGTAAAACCTACATGCTTTTGAACCGCGAAAAACCGTGAAAATAATCAACGGCCGTGATTTGTAGAGCGTGAGAACAGAACATGTGCTCGCCTAATATAATTGTTGCTTATTAAATGGAACTATATTTTGTCTAAAGTTATTACTATTTAAAGAGTGGTAGGCAGACTGATGATGGCGGACATCTGTCTGTGGTAACCGCACTCTAGCTTAACATCAGGCGGAGTGTGGTCATATGCTGGGCTATCAATAAAATAAAAAAAAACTATGACATAAATATACTGTGTGATAGCTCTGGACATGGGCGTAGCCAGCCATGGGCTCAGGGTGGGGCAGCAGTCTAAAATAATATGTAACTGTCACACTATTTACCCCGGTTAATTTTTTTTTATGTCGACTGACGACTGTCAAGTGTGAACTTTCTTACAAATATTAAGTATTGTAGTTAGTACCTAGATAATTAAGTTTTTTAGATTTGATTAGGTACCTTGCAGGTCAGAGCCAGGGTGGGGTAAGCTGGGATAGTACGTGCTATAAATAATAAATGTCAGTAATAATACACGGATGGAGGCAGAAAAGCGAAAAGAAATATTATTATTTATTTTTATTCATTACTGCTATCATTAAATGTAAAATGTAAGAAAGATAAAAATCGAAATGCGAAGTGAAAATTTGCCGGTAAATTTATATCTCAGTGTAAACGCATATAGGATGTAGGTATGTCTGTTATCTGATTGTTCTTCCTTTATTGCAAAATAATAGAATAGAAGCCTTTGTTTAAATATTCATATTAACTTGATTATATATATATGTGTGTATATATATATAATCAAGTTAATATGAATATTTAAACAAAGGCTATATATATATATATATATATATATATATATAGCGTAATTTAAACTGTGATCAGCTGATCGTTACTTGAGTCCCATCAGACGGTAATCAAAATAAAATAGTAATAAGTTGCATATAATTATATATCAAATGTTCAGTTTAAATATTAATTTGCATTTTTCTTCTTTTTGTTATTTATATATAATTAAGTATCGATTGAAATGATCACTTATAAATGCGTGTAACAGAACGTAATGACAGCGAGGTAAATTGTTATTTACTTTTTTTTTTTGAATTAAAATTCAGTTTTTTTTATTAATTATTTCATGTACAGGCTATGATTGACGAGTTTCTTGTGGTCTTCTTCTCGCCATACGCCTTTCCGAAGTCATTGCAGAGTCAGACGATGAGCATGCGCACGCCTTTAGTGCCTACGCTGATAAACTAATTTTATTTCAGTAGACAGTTGCAATGGATTATTATCATTGGTCATTGGTGTGATTGGTCTATTTTGTTTCGTACGACTGAGTGACATTTGAAGTTTTGAACTCTACTCAGTGAATCTATGCTTGGGAGTTATTTCTGAATACAGGCTTAAAAGTTGTTCCCGTATTGGACAAACATCACGACTACATCATTTTATAATTTCTTTCTTTTTGGGTATTCAATTGTTTTGGTTGTTACTCTAGAATCAGATCAATAGTTATGTAACATCTCTACATTTCGGTCACTTAGTAGCCATTTAGTACCGACCAAGGTTATTGGGAGATTCGAACCTAAAACTCTGGCCTTCAATAGTTTAGACTCAATTTTTCAACTTATAAAACTATTATTAACGGAATTTTTGTATGTATTGAAGATTGGATGTTTGGTTTGCTATTACAAGGTTCAATATATATTTAGAGATGCTAATGCGGATTAAAATAGAAGGAAAAGAAGAGACAAGAAAGTTGACAGTGACAGAATAAATGTCAAAACATAAAATATTCTTAAATAACTATTTTCGGTTTCTTCTTCTTCATTATTAATGGCCATTGGGCAAAAACCCAATAAGAGATTGCAAAATTTAAATACGATTTTTACGATGTTCATGTCAAAAAATAACCTATTTTCGGCTTGTAGAGGCGACTGCCACATATTTCCTTTTTTTCCCATATAATGTGCATAAATTTTGGATCACAGCTTTCATTTTGCACGACATAAATAAATGAAACACAAATTTAAACACATATATGCCATTTTTAGATCATCTCCAATTTGAATGTTTTCAAACTATGAACTTTACTTCGCAGAAATCAGGCAACAGACCTCGTGGCAAGCGATTCACGTTCCAGTCAACAGTACGACAATTAGAGAGACGAAGGATTGCTGAGAAATTATCGCGTGAAGCCGATCTTAAGGAGCAACAAAGAAGAACCGAACTGGAAGCCATGAGGAGGTGAGTTTTCCCCTTTTCTTATACAGTCCAAGATTAAGAGAAAGATCAAAAACAAAAAAGAAACAGTTAATAATATTACGCAATTATTCATTGCTGTATGAATTCACAGAGTGGAAGAAGAGTTCCAACGTAAACGTGCGAGAGAGAAGGCTAATATACGCCAACAATTAAGATTAGTAAGTGGCGCGACTAGTTTGCCACCATCGACACAATATAAACAGGTAATTATGACTGCCTATCTAATTGGAAACCTTATGCGAATTAGGAGCCATCTATGCTAATATAATAAAGAGGAAACATTTTGATTGTTTGTATGTATTGAATAGGCTCCGAAAATACTGAACCGATTTGAAAAATTCTTTCACCATTAGAATCCTACATTATCCCTGATGAACATAGGCTATAGAATATTTTCAAAAACGTTAAGGATCCGTATGAAAACTTCAATAATGTAACACAATGTGTGAAAAAAAAATCATTATATTGCGTACGCTGAGGAAATTATTGACAATAGAGCAAAGTGATGTACTACAGTTTTATAGAGGACATCAATATCTACAAAAAAGTCAGCGATACCATATGTCTAACTATTACAGTTATGTCACAATAACTGCTTTTTCACGTTAAAATTTAAACTACTTTATATCTTCATTACTACGCAAACGAAGTCGCTGGCAACAGCTAGTATAATATTAAGAAATATATTGCTTAATACATCAGACTCGTGACTCTCCTGATGGTTCGACGTGTAGAGAAGAATTGAATCCAGAACGCAGGAAGCAGCACTCAAACGCATCCTCGGAAATTAGTGCTCGGAGCAAAAGTACCACACCTGTAAGTGTATTCTTTTCTTTGCTAAGCGCAATACACCGATAACCCCATCACTGCTCTACATGATATCCTAGTATCATAGCATTATATATAGAGTTCGAGAATTCAAGGCACTTGAATATTATTCTCGCTTATAGGTTTCTCACTTACGAAGGTTTGGGAGTAGTCACTCTCATTTATAGAGGTTAACAAACGTCAAGAAACATAACGCTTAAGTCGAATTGCGAGTTTTGAGATTTCCATTGAAATATTATTGTAAATATTCTCGCTTACAGAAGTTATGAGATGGGAAATCCCTTTACTAATATAAATGTGAATGTGAGTTTGTTTGTTACGTTTTCACGCAACAACTACTTAACCGATCATCATGAAACTTTGTACACATATTTTTAGAGGTACTAGAAGTGACATAGGATACTTTTTATTAAAAGAAATAAATTATTTTTTTACTATAGTTTCTAACAGACTATAGTTTCAGCTGTTTGGAATCATATTGATTCATTTCTATTGAAATGATCTCTGATACTTATTTAATGACTTAAAACATTAAAAATTGCTTACCTGAAATTAAAGAAACGATATTTCAAGTAATTATTTAACAACTTTTAGCTTTTAAAAATATATATGCATTAACGTAGCGTTGTGTCAAGACGTCCATAGACAATCGCGACACGACCAGAGACTATGACAAACATGAAATATCATTTCCTTACATATATATTACTTAATAATCAATGTAAAATCATTAGGTTCGTTGTGTGGAGTTATCTGAGTGGCGTACTTCGGATGGCGCCGAGGGTCGCGTGTACAGAGACTGGACGGGAGTGTCTACCGCTCATGATCATCCACCAGCGACTGCTAAGATTACCAGAACTAACGGACAGCATAATGGTATGTCGTACAGTCTTTTAAATAGGTTACGTTAATTGCTCACTTACACCATACAAGTGATAGATAAAGTGACCATACGTTTTCTGTCCCGGTGTCCCCGAAAAAGCAAGGACACAAAATTGTCCCGTTTTCCAACGACTTTAACTACATCACGTTGCAAAAAGTAACCGAATGGAATAATCTACGGTAAATTATAAATCATCACCGGCTGTATTAAAACAAATTTATTCCTCTGAAAAATATAAAAATAACGGAGTATTTGTATAATTACTTTTTTAATTTGTAATAAATTTTGATAAATAAATTAAAACTTATTAATAAAAAGTTGTTTTTTCACTGTAAGCCTACCAATTGACGTAAATAAAACAATGTCCCGTTTTGAGTTAAAAAAACGGTCACTTTATGTATAGAGCATGGACACACCTATTCGTGTATTCCCATGGCCATTAGTGGCTGTCATTAGTGGCTGTGACAGGTGTCAATAAGCCATTAGTGAGTTAGCAAGTAACCTACCACTCTGACATACTTACAGACGTTTTTCGTTTGCTTAAAGTTTGCCGAAATACAGACCATAATTGTCGAGTTTCTGGTGGTCTTCTTCTCGTCATACGCCTTCCCGAAGCCATGGTAGAGTCTAACGATGAGCAAGTGCACGCCTTTAGTGCCTATGCTAATAAACTAATTTCATTTCATTGTTAGAGCCCAGTCAACTTTGAGAAACACTGCTCTAGATCAATATTAGTCTTAAAATAATATATACTTGTGGCGGTCGATTCTACAGGCCGAAAATACTTATTTAAGAAGATTTGAGGTTTTGACGTTTAGTCTGTCAGTGTCATATTTCTTGTTTTCTTTTTGTCTTTTTTTATTGCCACAATGCATTGTGATAATTATATTTTTAATGCGTTTTAATCAGCAATATTGTTTCACTTAAATATCTCGAAATACTAATACCATTACGTTTTATATTATTATTGAGATAGGCAGAGTACCACGCTCTAATTTCACTCGGATCAAAATGCTTTCAGCTGCGCCAGAATGTTCAGGTTTCAGCGGCAGTCCACGTTCAGACAACTACAGACTAGAGTTTGTCCGTGGTCGGTCGCCGCGAACACCACGAGCTCCTCGACTGGTCGCTGCCCCGCGATCTCCCAGCACTTCTGGATCAGAGCTCTCTCACAGACAACCGATCAAGATTAGGTAACCGTAATATAATAAATAATAATAATATTGTAGAAGTGAAGTTTCGGGATCAGCTTGGAAGTAGCTGAGATAACGAGAGGAGTGTGCCCTATTAATTTGGACAGCGCACATTCGTCTCGAGGAGTCGAGCCGGCATAGTGGAGTCTGTCTGTAGTAACAGTTGTCTCCATTCATGGACCGCACTCTAGCTTAACATCAGGTGGAGTGTGGTTATATGCTGGGCTATCAATAAAAAATAAATAAAAATAAAGATCTATGATATCTAAAGTTATTTGTTGAAAATCAATAGTATTTGTTTTTTGCATGAATTTATTCAGGAATGCATGATTGAGAATGGCAAGGCATTTTAGTATTTTAAGCTAGGCATAGGCAGCTTGGTTCACCTGTAATGACTGACATAATCTTAGTGAGAATTATTAATTTATAAGTACAGGCTGTCCTCGTATTTACGGCATGTTAGGTTCTTGAAATAAGTAACGTAAATCGAAACAACGTAAGCCGAGACATATTTTTTCATATGTTTACATGTTTACAAAGATAACACAGGTCTATAAAAAAATATTTTTGTTTGGTGCCGCTAATTCTATGTAATAATTCGATTAATTAGCCCGCAAGGTTTGTAACGATCGATAATAACCTAAAAAAAATATTTTTTCATACTTAATGTTATTATAATCAATTAATTTATTTTTTTAATTAATAATATCAATATGGCATCCTCGAGAATGTTGTAGAATAAGATGGTATGAACAAAAGAAAAATGACATATCCTGATTTACCGTCTGCTAAAAGACCTCGACTGTGTTCAGATGACGTACCATCTTCTATGAGTCAAGATCT